>JAIUND010001353.1:0-37149 GCA_034699125.1 Gisinianus flammeolus | reverse complement strand
CCCCCCCCCCCCCCAACCGCGGGACGTTAGAAGAAAGTATGTACGATATTGTGTTCCATGGTCTCTGTATTGTATTGTATTGGTGGAGTGTCTGTCTGTCTGGCTGGGGATTGAAAGACATAAACTTTCCAATCAACTAAAGCTCGGCCACCTGCAATCTATTTAGTAGACCGTAAAAGGACTAACCTGCCACTTGCAGGATTGCAAAACAACTGTTTCCCTTGACTATTCTTATTCTAATCCCCACACATCTCATGTACATAAATACACTACACAGATTCTCTCTCTCTCTCTCTCGCTTATTTCCATGGCCATTCCTCATCCCTCCAAAATGCTCCACACACATATTTGCATCTCTTCACTCACTTAGCCTCGACTCCATCATTTCCCTCCCCTCTCTCTCTCTGCCGTCTACCATACTTTAACAACTCGAACATGAACATTTCATAATGCGGAGCCCACCGAATATCCAGGATATTAAATTTTATTATCCACATATCCTTCTTCTCCTTCTTCTTCTTCTTCTTCTTGTGGATGGAGATCTCCATCTCGTTCATCATGTTTCATGGACAAATCTTGGAATCTACAATCCATCGGAACACATGCACATGAATATGGAATATGGAACATGGAATGGGTGTGTGTATAAGATACATCGGATGTAGTCAACTGGATTGATTCAGTGGAAGAAGGAGGAAAGTGGCCGATCCATCCCTGTCACCATTAAACACCCTTTCTTAAGTGAACTTGAACGAATAACGAGTGGAGGAAAAGTGATCCTCCAGACTTAATATCAAAATATATTCCGTAGAAAATACACTATCATTTTTTTTTAAGTACAGAGTCCAGATGATACGCCAATATTATTATTATTATTAGTATGGATTATGGATTTGTGGGATGATCGAGAGACGGATTATGGAACATCAAGTGACACGCTCCAACTGGTACATATTTACATAATTACATATTTATGTACGTATGTACATTTGGGGAAGCATTCATATTCACATTCACATTCACACAAATATTTGTTAGATGGAAATGAATGATGGCATGATTGCATGATTGAATGATTGAATGAAGGAGAATTAGGTGAGTTTGCTTACCCAGGGTGGCATTTCGTGCATGTCCGCCGTGCGATGATGATAATTGAGAACGACAACGGTGAGGACCACAGAGGAGGCGACCATGAACATGATACAGTTGAAGTACGTTCCTAATTTTTTTTTTCGTCCGGAAAATCATCCCCCAATAAAAATCACCATTAGACAAATTCCACTTTCCACAGTACACAAAATCTCCTGAAGGAATTCATTACAATTATAATATGTATAGTAATAATAATAATAATAAGAAGAAGAATAGGTAATACAATTCAAATATAAAATCATATTCAAGAAGTATTTTACAAGAAGAAATGAGAACAGAATATTTTAAAAAAAAAGAGAGAAGAAAAATGAAACACATGCAAAAAGCATTGAGAATTGAACGGCGCTACACAAATATTACAGTATATAAAAGAATCAATGGAGACGACAAAGAGAAAGGATCCGTCGTCATCACACTACACATTGTAAACAAGGTATAGTCTATCATTATCTACATCTACAGATTTTTGACAACAATCAATGACAATGACAATGACAAGAGCAGGGAGTGTTGTGGACTTGGTCCCAATCACAATGGACAATGGACAGTGGACAGAGGACCGTGGACAGGGAATTCAGGATGGACACACAAAGCACATTTACATGGACATTTAGTTCCCGATGACTCAACGCACATCTACACGCGACGAGAAAGGCAGCATCAGAAACAGCACACACGATTTCCATTGTATTCATCAGTACACACGCAACATTGTTTTAATATAGTTATAGGATAGTTAGAGGACGGGGAATTAATTATGGGAAGCTCAGAACTGGGATGAAATCAGTCACGAATTTCTGGACATATCATTGAAACAAATGGGGGAGAGGGGGGCGTGAGAATGGTGTGGATTGAAAGGTTTAATAATAAAATGGTGGGGGTGGGGGGAGAGATCATTGGAGATTGGAGAATGCATGAAGGCAGAAAGAGTTTGGCTAGCTGCAGAAAAAGTGGAGTTTCCGCATTTGTAATTGCAAACGAACGAGGCAAAGCATAAAGTCAGACTCAATGTACGAGACGATACGATACGAGACGATACGATATACAATATATACGATACGAATAATATGTATAATTGTAGTTGTAGTTGTAGCTGTATAGTTTTATCTTTAGTTGTAGTAAGTATTGTATTCGTGGTTGGGTACAACGGAATGAATGGGTGAATACACTTTTTGTATGCTATATATATATATGGCTATAATAAATAATAATATGTTATGGTCATGAAGTAACTCAAAAGAACCAGAACTCTACAGTCCAGATATTTGATTATCAATCGCGACTACACGTGTGTTTCCTTTTTACACTATCCCATTTGAAATTTGAAATTGAATTTCTATAGTCAAATACATATAGTTTTTGTCTGTTTGTTTATTTGTTGGGTTATTTTGATTGAATTTGTACATTTGTACTCCGAGTCGTATTGACATGGAAAGTGAACATGGAGATTGATAACAAGGAAAGTTGATCAAGTGATACCTGCTCTATTTTGTAATTTGTCTGTATTCTGTATTCTGTTTTCATGTTGTCTGTAATGTAATGTAATGTAATGGAAGCGGGGGAAACTTGTAGTGGGGGACAGTCAGTCGTTAATTGCCACGCCCGAAGTCAGATAAAGTCCTCGTTTATTATTGACCACGTAAAAGTGAAAGTGAAAGTAAAAGAGACTGGGCTTCAGGGAGGCATGTGGTGATGTGACAAAAGGACTGTTGCTCCTATAATTAAGACGTTTTTAACTTTCCCTATTTGCCAAATCCCGTTCCTCTATGAGCCTAGAAGAAATGTATATCGTATATATATATTCGTACATTCTAGTACATCACGGAAATGGTGAAATGCGCTCTAGTGAAACAAACGAACGTGGCATTTCTATTTGTATGTCGTATTTGAATGGAATGGATGGAATGTTGGGTGGGGACAATGTTCTAAAGAGAGGAGCTTTACTGAGGTTGCCCTGGAGAGAGTGAAAGTGTATTTATATGGATCATGATGATGTATCTATTTATCGAATGTGGAGTGTATAGAATAGAGTATCTATGGGTGGGCTGGCCTCTCTCTTCCTCTCTCTTCCTCTCTCCGTTTCCCGGCGGTCGACTCTTATGTTTTTTTGTGTGCCGAGGTCTCTCTTTGAGAGAGACAGAGAGAGAGAGAGAAAGAAAGAGAGAGAGGAATTGATGGAGGACGGACGTGTTGTGGTCTTTAAACCAAATCGTGCCCAGACATCCCAACAACCAACATTTTGGATGGACATTTTCGAGTTACTTTCAACCAGCAGCAGCAACAGCAACAGCAAAAAACCAGCAGCAGCAGCTGTAGCATCAGGAGGAGTAGAAGTCTCTTGAGCTACTCCACAGAGGAAAACGGACGTGCTATATCCTGGTCTGCTTCGAAAAGTGGGAAAGGAGGAAATGGATGATGAGGGAGAGGAAGAGGAGAGAGAGAGATAGAAAGAGTGCTTATACACTCACTAAATCAGAATCAGAATAAAATAATTCAACGTGCTCTCCCCTCCGTTTCATTTCATGTATCTGTTAGTCGGCAGCCTCATAAAAATAAAATAATAATGTAATGTATGTAGTTTGTGTTTGACGTGGAATGGAATGGGATTCCCATGGACTCTCCAAACGGGGCATTCCGAGTCTAATTACTCACAATTTACAATTTGATCGTACAATTCACAATTTACATGTTCGCCTGTTCGTTCAGTCCGCTACACATTTGAAACATTTTCATGCGTTCTATTTCTTGCAGTTGTTTTCATCATCATCCAACTTCTCCTCGTCAACGTCATCGTCATCGTCATTGTCCTCATCCTCCACACCTTTCCGTGAATTACTTGAGCGGAAAAATAACAAGCAAAAAATAGTTTCCTCCCCCCCCCATTATCTGTACAGATAATAGATCGATGGAAGGGGGAAATGGAATGAGGGGATAACCACTAAAAAAACGCGGATGGACGGACGACTTTCCCTCTTCATCATCTGTACATTCTCATCCTCTCTTGCATTGTATAATCAGAATATGACAATGGCAGCGACAGTGACGACCGTGACAACGAGAGACTGAGAGAACGAGAGAGAGAGAGAGAGAGAGAGAGAGATAGAGAGAGAGGGATGAGAGAGAGAGAGAGAGAGTTAGAGAGAGAGAGAGAGAGAGAGGGATGAGAGAGAGAGAGAGAGTTAGAGAGAGAGAGACAGAGAGAGAGAGAGAGAGAGAACGCGGATATGGATTTGCAGTTTGCACTCAACCCAATGAAATAAAACAATTGAAATTTGGGTTACAATTAAATTCTTTCGCTTCACTATCGATCCATATCCTTTCAGATTTCGAATTGTACTGCTCTCTACTAATTCTAATTCGAATAGAGATAGAGGAGCACGCACTCCGCATTTGAGGTCCCTTCCCCCACGTTTGCTTTCTCCATAACGAGACAAAAAAGAGAGAAGAAAACAATTCAAAGGGGGAGAGCGAGAGAACGAGAGAGCGAGAGAGAGAGAGAAATAACGGTAAAGACAAAATAAATGAAATGATGATTTTTTTGGTGCATTACTTCGTGTCACATCATCATCGACTGGCATCGCATCCAATCAAATCCACAGGAACTTTTGACACGCTCTCTTTTCAGTCTCTCTCTCTCTCTCTCGCTCTCATTATTTCCCTGTGCTAACAAATCCCCAGCTCTAATTCGATTGACTGTATCACATTTTTTTTTGGTTAGTGGTGTGAGGATGAGGATGGCGATGACGATGACGATGGTGATGATTGGTGATTGACGACTGACTGAAGATATATGGAAGCATGAAAACATTTCTATGGAATGACTCTCATCAAGAATTTCCCCTCGTACACACACATTTCCAAGCCCTACAAGTTGTTTCACATGGTTTGATATTCCTTTTCACCGAATAAAAATGGAAGGAACTGGTAGTAATCATTGAATGAACAATAATAATAGAAATGTTCACAATTGTATTTTGTAAATGCAGATGGAGATTCCTTGTTGCTGGAGGGAACTGATGAAAATGAAATGAAAAAATGGGGATTTCCATGGTGCGTAAAATATATCGTACATATTGGGCAGGTGGGAAGTGACAAATGAATGAAAAGGGATTCATAATAAATAAAATCACATTCTCTTTGAGAGAGAGAGAAAAAAAAAGAATAAAAACGTCACCCTCTAGTTGAAATCCACATATTTGCATTTCCAATTTCTTGTCCTATTTTTCATGCTCCACAACAGCAACAGCAACAGCAACAGCAACAGAAAATAAACATACAATTTTGTCCAGCTCTTCTTCTTCACTCTGTGTGAAATCTGAATAAAAGTCAAAGTGGATTTTCCGGTGTAGGAAATCAAACGATGTGGGTGGGCGGAACTTGTTACTTTCCCCGATTGAATATACGGAGAGGAAATCCAATTTAAAGTTGCACTGTCAACAAATTAATATGAAAATTGATAAAGGAAGATTCAACTAAAAATTAATCTCATTTGCGATTATTTAAAATTAAGTATTATCAATTTCCCTTTGAATTATTTCTACTCAAAAATTACTCAACAAAAATGACTGTACGATATTATATTTGCGTAGATTTTTCAAACGAAAATTACAAAACTGCAAACAACTATTACTGTAAAACTTTTCCATCAGAGGGAAATGATAATGGTTTTAATGGTTGGGGGTTTTGGGGGTGGGGACAGGAGGAGGACTGTGGGGAGTGTCAATTTAAAATGGAAATGGAGCAGGGATTTCCAAGTATCGTTTTTGAAAACTTTGTGGCCTAATTACTTTTTAATTAAAACAAAAAGGGGAACAATTTGAATTTGAAAGTTGAAGGTTCAAAAAGGTTTCGCTTTTTTTTATTCTCCCTCCAAACAACTCTGTGGAGTTTAGCTGTGGCGCACGGAGGTTACTACAAAAAAAATATATATAGCAACCCAAAACTTGTTACAAAAAATTAACCTTTCAAGTTGGTCCAAAAAGGTAAACTGAACGGGAACATTGAACATTGAATTAATTGACAAGTTGTTCATGAAGTAAAAGTGGCTGGAGGAAAAAGTCTAAAAAAAAAAACTTGTCCCAACTTGAAAGTACTTATAACCAAAAAAAAAAGAATAAAAAGAGACGACGCCGATTTTCTCGTTGATGCTGTGTGCTGTGTGCGGATGGTAAATCAACTCTAAAATGTTCCATCCGTTGACAGTTTTTCTTTACATTTACCAAATTCACCCAATTTACGAAATTTACGAAATTTCCAGATTTAAAAAAATTAACTAGAAACTTTTCCCCCCATGTATATATATTATATATTATGGGGAAAAGAAGAAGAAGAATTTTTCCTGTGTAACTTACAAGGAAAACATTTAAAAGGGGAAAGTTTTGTCTTTCGGTTCCATTAATCAACTTGGATTTATTTATAGAGGAGAAAGTGGAGAAAGCGGAGAGAAAAAAAGTCAAACGAGAGAGAGAGAGAGAGAGCTTTAGATATATGTATAAAAATTTAAGCTAAAGCTAAATAAATTTTGAAAAATATACTCAGAGAGTTGAGTTGTTTTTTTTTTGTTGTTTCGGGTTTGCGGCAGCGGCAAGTCGAGGACAAACAAAAATTTTTTATCTTTATCCTCGACACACCTATACATTTTTTCTGTTTTAATTATGCTGCTGTGGTGGAGAAAGAAAGAAGTCGGTAAATTATGTTGGTTGTTGGGGGGGGATGTGTGTGGGAAATCCTCACCATACCAAAACTAATTAGAGCTGGTTAATCCTAATGAGTGTCGTGACAGTTTATTTGTGTGTGAGTGTGTTGACAAAATTCCGTTATTATTATTATTATTTTTTTTTTTTCTTGTTTTTGGGCTCAAAACTCAAAAAATATATTCCAAAAATCAAAAACAAAAAAGTTGAAGTTATATATTTTGTTTGAGGAGATTGTGTGTTATAAAGATATATAGAGAAAGCAGTGATATATTGTACTTGTAATGGTATATAAATTTAAATGTAAAATGTAGCAGGACATTTAGACACAAAAATAAGGGATTTTTTGGAGAGACGAACGACGACAAAAACTAAAAAATTATCTAAAATATATACAAAATATTTCATGTATATATTTCTTGTACGTTTTTCTACAGCAAAGTGCCGCATCACGATCAAATTCAAATTCAAAATGCATTTTCAAAAACAAAAAACGAAAATGAAAATAAAAATGAAAAACGGAAAACAAGTTCAAAATGAAAAAAAGTGTACTCATTCATGTTTTGATATGCCGGAGAGAGCAGCTTTTTACAAAAAACACTTACATCTCAACGTATTGTGCGATATCAAAAACCAAAAATGGAAGACAAACAAAAAAAAAAGATGGAAAAACCCAAGAAAAAGTCTACGGTTTTACAAATGGTAAAAATGGTCAAAAACATTCGCAGACAAATGGAGAGTCGTTGATCTGTCGTCTTTCAAAAACAAAATGATTTCACTTGTGCGGAAGGGGAAAAAAATCCAAGTTTCTTTTTTTTTTCCTTTTTTTTTTTCGTTATTATTGTTATTTTATGGTTGTTGGGGGTGGGGGGGGGGGGGGTTGGTTGGGTGGGTGGGGGGATATTTTGTCTATATCCTGGATTTTTTTATAGATAGATATATTTATTTATTTGGATGTGCGGGCTGAGTTGATGTGACCTTTTCCTTGTTATTGTCAAATGTGGTGACGACAAAATAGAGAGAGAAAGAGTGGGGGGGAAGGATATAGAAAAAGAGAGCGAGAGCAAACTCAAAATCAAAATCGATGAAATTTCAACAAGTTTGACGATAAAGAAAAACATTTGGAGTCTCTCAAAGACATATGTCTCTACACAAATATGCAGACACACGGAGGAGTCGAGACAGACTGGAATTTACATGTGTACAAAAAAAATTTCGGATTTCGGATTTTTTTGTCGTGTTCCATTTCCTTCTCCAAAAAAAGTTGTTTGAAATTTGAAAAGAGATGACACAAAAAAAAAAGTAAAATGAAAGCAGTAACTTTATGCAGAACTGGAAATAGTTTACACACACACACACACATTTCCGGAATGTACATAGAAACTTCAAAATGTGTGTACATTCATGGTAAGTGTAAAATATGTGTGTGTTTGTGTGTGGTAAAGTCAAAGTCAAAAAAGAAAAAAGAAAAAGAGGTAGATCGAGATTCAAAGGTGTGAAAAAAAGTTTCGATCAAGAAAAGAAGCAGCAGAGAGAGGAGCCGATGATCACAATGAGAAGAAGAAGAAAGTATTTAGTATGTATATATACATAAGGTAGTAGAAAAAATTCATCTTAAAAATTGTCAAGAGTGGAGTATTTATATCAATATTATATTATTGCTATAGGAGTGCGTGTAGCGTTGGCTGGCTGTTCCTATATAAACTCCAGTTTACATATACCCATCGTCATCATTCCTATAACACACACACACAAACACGCACACACGCACACAAAATACACAGACATACACTAAAACGAGAGTCACATCTCGTCACAAATATTATATATATATGTATCGTCGGCGTAGTTTAAGAAGGAACATATGGAACTTTTTAATATTAGTGAAAAACAAATATGGAACCTTCTTAACCTAGGCCGACGATATATATAAAAAAATACCCCAAAAAAACGAGTGGAGGCTCGTGTCAAAATACTATATTTAGTTTGATTTGATTTTTTTACTTTGAAATGTGATTGTGCTCCGATCGATGATCGAGTAGTAAAAGTGTGTTTGATTTGGATCCCATTGAAATTCTGACTGTTACGCACAAAAAAAACGTCAGTCTGTCGGCTCTCTCTTTGGCTAAAATTTTTCAAATCAGTTCCTTGAAAAAAATAAAAAATTCTGGACCATCTTCTCTCAAGGAGGAGAAGAAGATGAAAAAAAATTATCAAATTTATATATATAGATATATTATATTATCATCCCGATGACATTGAAAATGAAAATCATTCATCATGTGTATACATTGAGTAAAAAGTTACGAGTGGACATTGGTTTTTGGCATTTGACATTGTGAGGATTCACAAATATCATTTGTGACAAATGGAAAAAATGGAGGAGGTTTTTCCCTATTTTATGTGTGTATAAATATTTTATGGCTTGAGGAAAGGTAAGGGGAAAAAGGCTTTGATTGAGTGTCGGCTTCCTAATTTTCATGGTTATTGTTATCAAGTGTCAAAGGCGAAGTGGATATTCATTTATTATTTATCTGAGAGTTCATTAGATGGCTATTGAAATGAGTTCAAGTGTTGGGCGATTTGTAGCCATGTATGTATTTTTTTGCGAGAAAAAACGTAGACACATAGTTTCTACAGTGGTTTTTCAAAGGAGTGAAAGTGAGAGAGAGACGGAGAGAAAGAGAAAGAGAGAGAGGAAGGAAAGGAGTGAGTGGAGGATTGGCCATTAGGAGATATAGCTGGGCTCCTTACCAAATAGATCTCGAGGGACACATTTATTTAGCCCGTTGCCCTTTAACTCCGTTGCCCCACATTCCTGTACGTACATCAGTATAATATCAGCAATATATATAGAAAAGGTTGCACTCTCGAGAAAATCTACCTTGAGTCTCCTCGTCTCGCCCAATAAAATCCTGTCTCTTTTGGCCCTGTCGTACATTTAGTTCTGTGCACTTAATTTCCCCTCACTTTCTCTTCACTTCTTCTTCTTCTTCAGTCAGGAGGAGAAAACTAACTGGTATTCGTACACATACTTTCTCACTTGCTCTTGCTCTCTACCTTCACTTCATTTCCTTTCTCGTTTGTACAATACTTTGTACCATGAGCTTAGCGAGTTTTCATTACCTACAAAAATGTCCAAAAAAAGAAGAAGAGAGAAGCGAAACTAAAACGGAAAAAAATGAACAATATATATATATATATATATATATAAACTTTATTTTCCCTCGCTACTCATCATCATTTTCATCTTCATCTTCATCGTTACCCACAGGTTTTTTTAGTCTTTGGTCCTGCCCTTTCCCTAAACTAAAACAACAACACAACAAGACGAAAGAAAACTATAAACTGAGAAGAAACTTGATGAAAATCCCTCACAAAAAAAGACGAAGTAAACGATTCCGGTGGTCGGTTGTGTGTGCAGAAGAGAGTGGGAGGTGGAGTTGGGGGGGAGTTGGGGGGGAGAAAAAACTAAGGGGGTAGCGTGAAACACACGATTTTTTACTTGTGCCACTTAGGACTTGATCTCATCAAAATTTGAACAGCTCGTCGTTCCTTTAATCTTTGTCTCGCTTTGGTAATGGAGCCCAACCAAACTCTACCTTTATTTTTTTTTCTACTGCTCCCAAGGACACTGAAACTGAAACTGAGAGAAAGAAGAAAAAAAAGAGGGGAGGAAAAGAAAAAGAAGAAGAAGAAAAAAAACAAATAGAACGTGAGGGAAAATTTAATATTTAATTCCTCTCGTTTCCTTCTTCAAAATGAATAGAAAGACAGACAGACAGACAGAGAGAGAGAAAGAGTCAAGATCGAGTTGGGGAGAGATGTTCGTTGAAAATGTACACAAAATTGTTGAACGGTTCACAACATCACAATTCCCCACCGCTTTCCTTCTTGTACTCCCTGTGTTCTTTCTTCCGCTTTATTTTCAACGAGCAAAGGAGAAAAATGGGGGGAAAAGTGGAAAATCGGATTAGGAGGGAAAAAAATTATCTGCCGTTTTTTCTCATCACTTTGTTGTTTTCTCAAAATTAAAATTCAAAACGCTTATTTTCCGGCGTTCTTTTTTTTTCTTTCCCTCTTCATTTGTTAGTGCTTTGGACTTTTTGCACGATTAAAAGTTATATGAACATGGGAAATCATGTAAAAACCTTAATTAATTTGAACAGTTTAGCCTGACAAAAAATGTTAATGAAAAAATGTGACAAATAAAAAAAAAAATATATATTTTTTTTTTCTAAAAATGTTTATGTGAAAATGGAAATGGAAATGTCTCCCGATTTCAAATGCCTCATCAGTGTGAAAATATTTTGAGAGAAAGATATATATATAAAGAGATGCAATTTGTAGCATTAATTAATTAATTAGGATTAGTAAAATAGGTAGAATTAATTAGTCAATAATTATTTTCATTAGCCTGAATTAAATTACAGTAAAGCCAAAAATTAAAATTAGAGATGAGAAAAATATTGAAAAGTTTTTGTGTGGGTTTTGACAGATTATTGACAAATTATTGTTTTTGTTTTACTGGATTTATCAATTAAAATGATGTGGACTGTGTTTTTAAAAAGTCGCATGGAAAATGTGAGTTCACAGTGTGTTTTTTCAGTATAAAATCACTGGAAAATGGAAAATAAAAGTGCGTTTGAAAATACGATATGAAAATAGTAAAATACGATAGTAAAAAAATCGGCATTTTTGTTTTTCCTTTGCCAATGTATTTTTCTCGTTTAAATCTGATTGTTTGTTAGATAGTTAGTTAGTTGGGTGAAAGAGAGAGAGAGAGAAAGAAAGGAGAGAGAGAGAGAGAGAATGAAAGATTGAGAATACCTAGAAGGGGGATTGCATCGCTAGTTTTTGGGAGAGTATCATTCATCAACATCGAGAATACAGTTAAGGATAGCAAAATCGTAATACCTGCAACACACAATATACATAACAAAGGTCACAAAGTAAAAGGGCACCAGAGAGAGAGAGAGCGAGCGAAAGAGCCAGCAAAACCTAAACACTAAACTTTTCCATTCACTTTTCCCACCTCAGTTGTTTGGCTTTTGACTTTTGGCATTTCCACAGTCTTCTGTGTTTCTCCAACAAAAAAAATGTCAAATGGAAATTATCCGTCAATTTTTGAGTGTTCCCGGAAAATCCTTGCAAAATCAGGGCAACATGGATTTAAACTGGACAAAAGAGGAGGAAACAATTTTTGACGGGTGAAGAGAAAAGAGACAGAAGAAAGTGGGGATTTAGTGAGAAAAGAAGGATTAGACAAAGAAAAGGAGTGACTTCCGGGATTTGATCTTGGATCCCCATTTTCAACACCGGAAGTGAGATGAAAATAAACGAATCGTGTGTGTGGGAATTGGCAAATTGGAGTTGGATTTGAAGGCAAACAACCAAACATGAGAATGAAAATTGTGGGAATGGGCGCCGAAAGATGAAAAAAAGTACAGTTGGACAAAAGAAAATAATGGAGAACCAAACCCAAGAATTGAGTCAAACCAAAACTGAAGGGGAGAGTGAAGAAAAGAGACGGTGAGAGGAAATGGCAATGACAAAGTTGATGGGAGTTTTGTATTAGTTGGCAAACTATACATATACGTATTTATCGTATATATTGTATGAATTCTTCCCCATTTTCATTTTTTTAGCTCCATGGCGTTTTCCTTTATTTGTCACAGTTTTTTTTTTTGCCATTTCCTCGTTGTTCGTCGTCTATACAGTCTGAAAAGTCTGAAAAGTCTTCTTTAGCCCTTTTACTTTTTTACACATAGCGTATAATCAATTTTATTTGAGTGTTTTTTCAAGGGGAATTAATGGAATTATGGCTCCTCGCTTTTCCTCGCCGTTTCACTCGCTACTATATTTTTAATTTTCTCTTCTTCTTTTGTATACCTCCTCCAGACATTTTGTATTTAATATACTTGATTAGATTTGATTATGGCTGGAAGCGTAAAGAGGAAATGGTATATAGTAAAGAGCTTTCATTGATTATCCTATATCGGCTGGAAGGATGATTAACGAAAAAAAAGTTCATTAACCAACTTAGTCCGACATTTAAAATCACAATAACAATTAAGAAACACTCAACAACTTGTCCTTATTTAAAATGCAAAAGTTATTAATTATAGAATTAGAATTTAACGGTACACTTAAAAAGTCAGAAATAGACAGAGAGAGAGAAAGAGAGAAAATTCAATAAATAATAAAATTAATTAAAAATATTCGACGGGGGATTTCAATTTGAATTTGAATCCACAGAGAAGACGAAGGAGAAGCCAGCCAGACGACGACGACGGATTATGTTTTAAATTAAAATGAATACCACAAACACATTGTTTAATTTACAGTTTACTCAAAAGATATTTCACCTCCATTATCTATCAGTACTTTTTATATGTATATTACTATATATATTAATTTATATATGTACATAATGAACTGCACACAAAAAAACAATTATTCGACTGGTCAACTGAGACTCGGCCGTCAGTGTTTTTTTTTTTGTGTGGCTTTTAATTTATAAACACACCAAACTCGACTGCTTAAAAACACCGAATCACAATGAAGGCAGAGATTGTAATAGAATATATATTTACAGTCAAATAATTAGAAAAAGGACAGCGGAATCAAGGCAGAATTTTTAATCAGTTCACAAGTTCAATCACGCGAAACATCATCACTTTTTTTCCACCCCAATAAAGAAATTGAATACAGTTTTTTTTGGAGGAAATGACAAAAAACAAATTGAGTGTTTTTTATGCGGTGCCTCACTTGAATTCCCTTTGAAAACTCGGATTTTTGGATGAAATTTCCAATAAAGCGATGATATTTCGTGTGAAAGTGAATGTGAATGAGCGGAGATGAATGAGAGGATTTGAAGGATTTTAAAAAATGAATGTAAAGGGGGGCTTACGAGAGGGGGGAATGGAAAGGGGGTGGAGTTTGTTGAATAAACAAAAAGAGCTTTTTAGAGCAAATAGAGAGAGAGAGAGAGGAAGACAAATTTACGGGCATGGCAATGATAGAGAGTACTGAGTACGTAAACGAAGTGTAGCAGAAGATTTCAATCACAATAACGATTTGGTATCCGAAATCCCGTCAAAAAATAAATGAAATCTACAACTATGCAGATAAACTAGTTAATTTGATATCCAAGGAAAGACATTGGAAAGCAATTTTATTCAAATCATTATGATTGTATGTATGATTGTATGTTTTGAGAAATTTAAGAAAAGAGTTTATAATGTGGAGATTTTTTGTTGGGAAATCCGATACCAAAAAGCGTCATATTTGAAAAGGATAGATACAGAAATTGAGTACGAGTATAAAAAAACATATTGAGAATTGTAAAAGGAAGTTTAACGGTACGAATACGATACGATACGATAAATAAGAGATTGATTGATTGATTGATTGGATTGATTAAGAATTCCTCAATACCTAACAATGGAATGGCGTCACTGACTTGCGGCTGTGAATAGGAAAAGTCAGACCCAGAATATTATTGACTTATTTTTTCATTTATATATATATATAAATTACAGATAAAAAAGTGTTAAAAAATATCAAGATTGAATTGACAAATGACAATTGAAAATTGAAATTTTAATCGAGGGGAAGAAGTGAATTTTGTTTTGTTAAGATTTGAGTGTATCTTGAGGAGTCGTATATTTAATTTAATTATTACCAGTGTTTCCGCCACTAAGTTGAGAAACACGGTCAGTGACAGCAAAATCGTTACGCCTACAGAGAGAAAGTGACAGAGGGCAAATGATTAGTCAGTCAGATTACATTTTGTACACAACATTTCTTTCCCTTTTTTTCCACTTCCTTAATTTAACATTTTCATTTTCATCATTATTTCCATATTTCCATACATCCATTTAATATTAGATTCTTTATGGTTTTAAGTGTTGGTTTATGGGAAGTCAACTCTCATTTATGTTCCCTTAATTAGCCTTCAACTTGCGGGGGGATCCACCAACAAATGAATCCTTCACACACACTTACACACACACATGCACACACACGGTAAATTTATGTGAGCGCAATCCCTTCAACGTCAACCACATTTTACAATCTTAATTTATATACATTGTTCACAATCAATTTCCCCTGAAAGCTTTCCTTTTCCCTTTCACATTTGCACAGAGACCAGCTGGTCAAACGAAAGGAGAAGAAGAGGAGAAGACACGCGTTCGTTTTGTGGTCTCAGCTACAAGGAAAATCTGAGGTTTGTGGGGAAAGGGAAAGCAGAAGGTGTTTTTTAAATTTGAAGATTAAAAGATTAAGAGGGGGAGGAGAAGAGCCAGCGGATGGGTAGTAAATCAAACACGTTGAACGTTGAGTCGTCGTTTGAGTTGAGTTGAGTTGAAAGTTCCACGACGAAAGAACGTGCATGGAAAATGGAACGAGTTTTTTTTTTCTTTTAATTTTTGAGCCGGAGAAGGAGAGTTTTTAGAAAGTCATTACATTCACATATTCTCAAGGAGAAAGTGAGTAGAGAACAAATTCAAAAGCAAAAAAAAAACTATACATAGTGAAATTAATGGCTCAGACTTTGAAGATTCTACATGAAATATCGGCTTGACTAAACTGAGCGGCAGAGCAGTAAAATACACACACACACACACAAACACACACACACACTTACATACACAATATTGAGACTTTATCGTCTGTGTGTGTAGAGACTTTCAATTTGGGGTAATGTTTGGATAATATTGTTTGGCCTACTCTTTGATAGAATGGCAGACAGGCGGGCGGCCAGACAGTCTGGCAGTATGAGCGAAGAGTACATATTTACAAGTATATAAGTATGGGAAATGGCAACTCAAACGAACCATTAGATGAGTGGAAAGTCATTGATTTATTGATGACTTTACCCCCCTCCACACTTTATCCCCACCCTTCCCTCTTTTCCCATGTTCTTCTTGCCCCATAGAGAAAAAAAAGCCGTCTGCATATGTTTACCACAGAGATTGTTCCCTAGATCTGGGATGTGGGATCTGGGATCTGTATACATTCCACCCCACCACCACGATGAAGATCCACACGGAAAAGATAAAAGATAAAAGAGATAAAGTGCGTTCCGAGTATGTAGACATCGTGTGTCTGTTTGTGTAGGAGAAATCCAGCTTCACATTTCACATGGTAAAGGTATGCCGTGTGTATGTGTTTGTGTTTGTGTGTGTGTTGCTCGACGGTTTAGTAATTGAGGTAGAACATGAAATTGGGATATATTGAAACCGGCTGAGGATGAATCTCAGGAGAGAGAGAGAGAGATGTATTTCGCTCTTCTCCTTGAAGGTTTTCCCCTACACGGACATATACAAATATGTACGATATGTACATATACCTGTATTTCCTGTATATATAGAAATGGAGTTGTGGTGGCCTCCTTTTGGACTCTCTCCTTCTCCCCACTCTGCGACACACATCCAAACCTCAAGTATCACCCACGAAGGAAATACATACAGAGAGAGGGAGAGAGAGAGGGAGAGAGAGAGAGCGAGAGAGAAAATTCGTCGGAATAAATAAAGAAGAAAAAAACCCCAACTGGAGTAGAGATATCAGATGAGTGTAGAGAGTCGGAGTCAGAGAGAGAGAGAGGCTCAGATTTCCTCCTCCTCTTGAGATGGGATGAGAAGGAAGGGAAGAGGAGAATGAGGATGGTGGGGGTTCGGGATCATGTCTCATTATTCAGTTGGTTGTGTCATGGTGATGGGCTCCTTCAGCGTCACTCTGTTCCTCTTCACATTTTCATCCACTCACACACAATCACAGTGAGGAATTTGAGAGAAGAAGAGCGAATATTTTGTACTTAGAGAACCGAGAGAGAGAGACTTTCCCATCCTCCACCAGATCCTTATCCTCACATCCAAATCTAAATCCAGATCCAGCCGTCCCTTCTGCTGTTCTGAGTTTAAAGCAGTTGAATGCCTGCTGCTTCTGCAGCTGCTGTCTGTCTGTCCCCTTCGTAGGGACTCCTGTAGATTCCTTTTTAATAGAAGAAGGACAGACAAAGACGCGGATCCAATGGGGCAACTTTTACGAGTACACTTTACAGCGAAACGAGTGAAAGGGAAAGTGAAAGCGAAGGCGCAAACTCAACCCAGGCAGAGCAAGAGAAAGGTAAAGAGATGGAGAGAATTTTGTAGTTGCACATACCATACAAGGGAGGGAACGAGAAGAGGAGAGAAAGAGACGTTACAGGTATGAGGAGTGCAAGGAAGCTGGCAATTTCATGTGAATTTTGGA
Organism: Gisinianus flammeolus; assembly: GCA_034699125.1. NCBI lineage: Eukaryota > Metazoa > Arthropoda > Collembola > Symphypleona > Katiannidae > Gisinianus > Gisinianus flammeolus. The sequence goes on along the minus strand of JAIUND010001353.1, from coordinate 20,044 downwards.
GGGGCAGAGGAAGAGGAATTGGTAAGAGATCCACGAGGTATTCATGTGAGAAAGTTGTGAGGAGTCGTTCATTCGTTTGTTCGTTCGTTCGTTGAGAAGTTGGAGCATGGAGTAAGAAAGGAAAAAAGAGAGAGAGAGGGAGAGGGGGGAAGAGAGAGAAAGAGAGTGACGGGTGGGAAGAGGGGAAATCGATATGGCAAAATAAAATGAGATATTCGTTCATAGACAGGAGTCGACAGACAGACAGGGAGGCAGGGAGGCAGGCAGTAGAAGAGACAGACTTTCTCTTTCTCTCTTCTTGCTGGCTAAGTCGACGGTGAAAGTCTCTCTCGTGGAAAGCGGAGCTCTGACTTCGTGGCTGTGAGCAACTCCCAAACTGAAACCCAAACGCCGGAATGCCTTGTCAACAGGGAACAAAATAATAACCTGTAGAAGATCTTTCTTTCGTTCGTTCGTTCGTTCGTTCGTTCGTTCGTTCGTTCGTCAATCCTAGATTTTCCCCATACGGATTCATTGAGGCAGAGAGGGAGAAAGGCAGGCTGGGAAGGAAAGCATGATAATAATAATCCCATCCCATCGCTATCCATCTCCATCTCCTACATCAATTCATGAATGGATTCTAATGGATCCAATCCCACATCAAACTGTTTTGTATATTTTCTCCTCTGTCTTTAGTTGCTGTAGCAAGAGAAGAGAAGGAGAAGAGGAGGGAGAAGGAGTTACACATGGAGATGTGAAGATGACATGGAGCACACAAAACACACAGAAACACGGAGACAAGAGAGTTTTTGATAGTTCAAATGGAGGCTTCCTATTTATTATGCAGTCGCACGCACTCGAATTTCATGTAATATTCGCAATTCTAATGCAGCCTCAGCCACAACCAGCGTTTGCATCTCCATTTTTTCCGTTTCAACTCCGAGTTCTTCGAGTTGCCATTCCTTCAAGGTAGAGGTAAAGAAGTAGATAAGTAAGAAGAAAGAAGACGCAGGGAAAAAAGTTCAAAGTCGAATATCAATGGACAAAAATATGAAATCCTCACCAAACAAAAATTGAACATCATTTTACAGATATATATTTTGCATGTCGAGGCTATAGAAAAAGTCGACTGACTGTGTGTGTGTCGGAGCCTGATTTCCCCCTTTTCCCTCCCTTTTCACATTTTTATTACACAACTTTCCTTCATATTGACTACTTTCCCTCGACTGCGGATGCTCCTGCCCTTCAACTTCTACTTATACTTCTGCTCCTGCTTGCGGGGTTCGGTAGATGATTGTTATATTCATATTTGTATGCGTACACATATAAAAACACGTGTCAGTTGGATATTTACGAGTCTTACGAGCCATTTAGAACTATCTGTAGAGCGAACGAACGAGGGAGCGAGCGAATGGCAAAAATTCCTTCACTCTTTGGCTGGTGTAGGTTTGATCTAGAATTCTAGAGTCTACAGCAGAGAGGACTCACACAGGATTTGCCCAAGTTCCTTCTGGGAATAAATCAAGACTCGCAGGCAGCAGGCAGGCAGTGAGGGGGGATTGGGAGAGGGGGGAGTGGGGGAAAAAACTAAAAACCCGACCGCATTCCCAGTTTCTGGATTTCTGGTTCTGTGTGGCAGGAGAGTGGGAGGATACCCTCGTTCATTCCTGTACGAGAGTGTATTTGTTGGGGGGAGGGGAAGAGGAGGAAGAGGAGGAGGGTGGATATTGTCAGTGGAATGGCAATGGAGATAGATCAAAACACACAAAATAAGGATCTATGACTGGGTCGGTCGGTGGTCGGCTGGTTGGGGAGTCCATCGGAGCGTGCTTAAGCGAGAATTATTACAGGAATTCTCTCTTCATTTAATCACACTCGTAAACATTTTGTTAAAAACTCCATCCACATTTCCTTTCATTCATTCATTCATTACCGCCATGCCAGTGAACGAGGAGAATCCAAATTCAAATGCTCAATCCCCCAAACACATATTCCCATTTGTTTGTACGTACTTCCCGTTAGAACATGCACAAAGAGGATGGACGGAGTTGGAGGGGGGAGGGGGGAGTTTCCCCCACACACATTTGCACTTTCACTCAATCAAAAAAATGTGAGGAGACCTTTGCTTTCTCCTTTTTCTCTGTCCCTCCAAAAAATGTAAGTATAGGGATATATTTATTTATTCGGCCATTGTCCACGGGACAGAAAGAGGACCGTGGATGCTCGGTCACATCCATCACATATCCAAAACTCATGCTGTCACTGTCACCGTCACCATGTCCATGTCCATGTCTCTGCCACCAGGACAGTGACAGTGACAGTGACAGTTTCTGATCCACACACACAGATTTATGACCACATATTTCTCTCCTTCTCGCACATTCCATTGTGCACTTTCCCTTAAACTTTGAAGGTACATTTAGACGACTCATAGACGACTCAACGAGAGATGAAGATGAAAGAGGAGACTCGTTCTCGTTTGGGATGGTCCATGTGTGGGGTGACAGATAGGAAGAGAGAGAGACAGCAAGGACAGCTACAAGGGGAGAGACAGGGGCGGGGAAGGAGGAGCAGACTGGAGAACATGGAGAGCATCAAGGAATAAAGATGAAGATACAAGGACAAGAAGGTTGAACGTGGAAAAATGTTGGAAAAGTGAAGGTGACGTGGGAGAGACAGACAGGCAGACGTTGGTCATCCCAGTTTTGTTATCCAAATCCATCACGAGTCAATTGCATCCCCACTCAATTATAAAAATACATAGTAAGTAATAGAGAGAGAATGCAAGAAGCAATCCGGACGGAGACAAGAGCAATGAAAGGGGGAAGGAAAAGGAATGGAGACAGCCCACACATGCTTTTCACTGCAGACTGCAGTCTATACAGGACACGAACACAAGGAGTTCGATGACAGATGAGATTGAGATGAGAATCTCACTCGGAGCGATTCGGGTTGAGCAGCAGAGAGAGACACTAACGAATGTGAGTGGAAGAGTGCACACCAATGGTAGCCTCATCATCATTTCGTGTCACAGCGCGTCATTCTTGATTGAAAGGTCAAGAATGACAAAAAAAAAGAGAAGGAAAACGAGTCTAGACCAATTATTATTAGGATTTAATGGGTCAAGCTATATATTTATATATATACGATATATATACGTATGTATAGAAATTTCATTCCATTCCATTTCATGGGATCCATGTTGGGATGAGCCACAATTTATCCACACCCAATATACGATATTCGTATTCGAGTATTCGTATTTTCACATCACCTGGACGACGCAGAAAACACGGTTTATATCGTATAGAAATCCCTATAGAAATATGCATTTAAACATTGACAGCAGAGCGAGATTTATATTGAAATATTGAGAGGGGTTTCAATCGGTGCTATAGATTATGTAATTATATCACATTAACTGGGGGGCAAGGGATTTTTCCGAAGGGGTTTGTGGGGGGGGGGGAGATTCGTACTTTGTCCTTTGTTGTACGTTGGTGGTTTAGTTTTTTTTTGTCATATCGGGGAACAGAAAATCGTGGAGGCAAGTCAACGTCAATGCGGACAATTTTCTTTACGTATTTCATAGTTTTTTGGGGTTTTTTGGGGGTTCATTTGAATTTGAAGGGATTTTTTTTGGTGGGGGGGGTTTGGTTTGGTTTTGGTAAGACGAACAGAGCGAAACCCAAAGCCAAAGGACAGGACTAAACTAGGTCATTTCTCATTTGTGATTTTTTTTTTTTTGTTTTTTTGGTTTGTTTGTTTGGCGTGTTCAGTTACCGATTAATGGCACAGCATCGGATGTGGAAGGCATTTTTTCCGCGACTAAGTTGAGAAAGACGGTGAGCGAGAGCAATATCGTTACTCCTATAAAAGTATATATATACGCCCAGAAAATCATTAAGCTTCTCCTTCACATTGTCACTGTACTCACGAATATATACAGAACGAATACACAAAAACGATTTGAGCCCCCCCAAAAACGTCTTTGACTTTCACCCGCAAAAACTCAATACCATTTTGGAAAAAAATCCAAAATATTTTCTCTATACACAAAAAAAGTAAAGTAAAAAAAACATGATAATAGAAAACTGCAAATTGCAACTCCAAATTTGCAATCTCAACCAACATTATCTTCTTGCCAAATTAAAAACTGGGGATTTTTATTTCATTTCCTTTTTTTTCGTCCTTGTGTTTTTCCTCTTTGTATTTTTTTTGTGTGTTTGTGTGGACAGAAAAAACGGTTGTAGTAGAGACAGAAGAAAAAGAGTTGGAAGGGAAAAAAATGATGACGTTGGAAGAATATAATTGGAGAGTTGAATGTCTAATTCCCGATTGCTCCTGACTAATAAAGAATGTGGGATGAAAACATATCCGAATAAAATGAATGAGCATTTTATTGACGATTGTAGATCGGCAAGTTGTAGTATCTCGTTGTTTTCAAAGAGACGAATTGGCGAATTGGTCAGAGGAAGGGAAAATATCGTATATAAAATACATTGTGAGATTGAGAGAAAATAGAATGTAAAATGGGGACAAATGGGGAGGATTTTCGACTATTATATCGTAGCTATATGGAATTGAAAGGTGAGGGGACGAGCGACGAAAAAATAGGAAAGAGAAAAAAAAAAGGTTTATTGTCGTGTTTATCATGGACGGATTCGAGTTAGCTCTAAATTTTACTGCGTGATTTCAAGAATGTTTCGTCGTAAAAAATCTTGATTGCTTCCAAAGCTCCAATTTCCATGGCCATGATGGTCAAAGTTTGGAATTTTAACAGCCACCCCATTTATCAACAACTCTGAGACGAAAACGAGAGAGAGAGAGAAAGCGAAAGATCTACTTTTCTCTCTCTCTCTCTCGTCATCCCATCCAGGGAACTGGATTATCCCATCAAATCCAACTTCTTCTTCGCTGTCCTCATCGTTGTCGTTGCCGTCTTTACACACAAAATACAGACACAAAGGACTTGGACTTTCCCCCAATTTTTTAGTTTTCCTATACTTTGTCGTGTTCGTTGTCGTTTTCGTTGTCATTCCCTGAACAAACTTCAATTTACGGTTTACGATTCACAGATTTCGCAACTCACAAACAAAATTTGCAGATAAATTTTGCATAAAAAAACTCCCCAATTTCCCACTTTCACCTGAACCTGAAGAGAAACCAAAAGGAACACGACGATAAGAAAGAGAAAGTTGTTATTTGTTTTTGTCATGACATTCCAAATTCCAGGGAAGTCTTTTGTTTGTACAGGGAAAAAATGGGACGAGGCTTTACAGACGATCCTTAATTTGAAATTCGTTTTTTGGGTGCAAATTGAAATGCACATTGAAATGACAACTCGACGTTGAAATTTCGCTATGGATTCTAATGAAATGGGAATTTGAAATTGAGACAGAAAAGTTGAAACGAAAAATAATAATAATAATATTTTTTGTAGTCATTTTTACGAGAGAGAGAGAGAGAGAGAAAAGAGAAAACTCTGGGGGTTGGCTCATGACTTATGACTTTCTCTGACAGAGATCGAGTCGGCAATGGGGGAAAATGGGGAAAAAATTAAATTTATAGTCCGTTTTGAGAAATTGTAGTAAATCTTAGTGGGGTTCTGAAGAAAGAAAGAGAGAAAGAAAGAGAGAGAGAAGATGAAAGGATGCGCATACACAAGCCGTGTCTGGGCCAAACGGGAACGTTTTATTCTACTCAAGTCTTTTCTCAATCAATAAATAATGTATTTTTCTCTTTTTTTTTGTCTCTGTCTTTTTCCCCATTTTAAAAAGCAATGGAGAAAGCAAAAAAGAGAAAAGGGACTTTGACTTTCTCTTCCTTTCATTTTCGTTTTGGTTTCTTCTTGTTCGTCGCTTCATGGACATTGCAATTGGAAATTGGGGATTTGAAATCCGTCGTTGGTATTCGAGGATTTAGAAATTGGTCGTGTGTGTTTTGGCCGTATTGACGATCACAAAATGGAAACGATAAAATTCATATACATACTTTAAATCACACAATCAAATTTCCTGGAAATGTAAATGTTAGTCTTGAAGGATCAGTCAAATCTATGTAAAAGGATTTGAGGAAATGATAATAATTGATGGGGGTTTGGCTTTATAAAGTTTAAATAAAAAAATGAAAATAGCAATTTCATTGTACATTTTCTCCTCGAATCCTTTTACGGAGTTCCGACTGACCTTTTTGAAAATGTGAATGATAAAGAAGAAGAAGAAGAAGAAGAGAGAAAAGGAGATTGAGTGGAAGGGAATGGCTTACCTAGTGTCAATTTTTCTCCAGAGTCTGGAGGGAGAGTGAAGCCGAGGAGGGCCATAGATGATATCAGAACACATGGTACGATTAAATTAAAAAAATAATACAACGTTCTTCGTCGTATGTGAATCGTATAGGTCACATCCACCTATTCCATCATCATCATCCAGAACAAAAACCATATCAAATCCAGCCCAATGACATATGAAGTTGTCGATGGATAAACGGGCCACATACTACTTTTAATTTTTTTTTGTTTGCAAAAAATTAAAAATGTGTAAACAAAATTGCAAATATTTTTAATCAATTTACAAAGTTTTGTTAAATAAGTTAAATTCAAACAAAATATATGATGATTTCTTTCTTATGATTTTTGAATTACAAAATCATTGAGAAACGCCGTGGCATGTGGCATCAAAGCGGCCAAAAAGGGAAACTCAAATATCTCTGCTTCTAAAAAGTAGTATGTGGCCCGTTTATCTATCGACAACTTCATATGGAAAGTTAAAGCCCATCATGGATTTCAAAGGAAAGGAAAAATGTACTTACGAATGGTTCTGGGCAGCAACTATAATAAATGGCGTTTCTAAAAGAAGGCGTATTGAAACGTGTGACAAAAAATGTAAATTAGTACGATATTTTGTATATTGATTTCACTTTACAAAGTAAATATGGAAACATTTAAAGATTGAGAGCATGAATTCGAACCTTTTCCCTGGCATCCCTGTATTAAAAAAAAATAGAACATTAGTAAAGTGGTATAAAAATTTGTAAGTTGACATCATCTTTCTAAGTTTTAATATATTTGTATAGTAAATTAATGTATTTATTTTGGAGTACGTTTGTGATTAATAGAATTGTGTAGATTTTAGATTTTATCTAGGGTCTGGTTTATATATTTGATATTGTCCTGAGGAAATGACAATTTGAGACTACGAAAATATCGTGGTATCTGACATGAAGGATTCTAAAGACATTGGAATTTTAATTCAATAAAAACTTCTATCTTTTGATCTCTGTATATGGTGAATGTAAAAAAATGGGAAAACTGGTAAAAATGGTACATACAGGCAAAAGCATCATCCTCACAATATATCACTTTCTTTCTTCACACATAACAAGAAGCCATTGAGCTTCCCCGGTGGCATCCCCAAAGTATTCCCAAATTGCACGTGAGTGAGTTCGCATCATAAAACATGAAATTGTTCCCTGACTCAATGTCATCATGTGTGTCGTCTGGATGCGTGTTTCAATGTGTGTCCGCGTGTCTCTTAGAAACTACTTTATCCTGTACAAACTGACGACGAGGGACGTTTTTCCTGGTCCTAAGTTGCGAGTGGGGGAAATGTGGACATGTGTAGTCCATGCATCAAGTTACATCATCATCTACGGTACATGAGCTGACATTAGGAGAATGTGGATTCGGATGCGAATTTGATGGGCACATCCATGTCAACAACATAATGTTCTTCATGACAAACCATCAGTACGGTCATCAGGCGACTTTCCCTCGCATTCTCTCTCTCTCTCTCTCATCTCTCTCTTTCTTGCAACGTGGAAACTGGATCCATCCCGGAAAATTTGTACAGGGTTTCACTGAGGCTAAAGAGTTAAACTCTTTGCACGAAGGGAGGCAGAGATCATGATAACAAAATATCATTTTCCTTCTTCCTTTTTCACACATGACAAACGACGAGAAGACGTCACAGATGTACACAACTCGGAGAAAATACAATACATAATACTAATAATAATTTTTGTCACTCTAGACATTTCACCAAGTGCATTTTGGTTCCTTTGTCCCTTCATTAGTTTGGTCACGGTGAAATTCCAGAGGAAGGGAAATGAAAATGAAAGAAATGACATGGAATGTTTCCTGGAAGGAAACCAAGTTGGAGTTGGACGTGGAATCGGAATTGGATTTCAAATTTAACCTCATGCACTCCAAGAACTCCTCGGTGGCCGAGTGTGAAGAAAAAGAAGAAGAAACCCGATACGATACGAATTTTCCTGTGTGGTTGAGCGCTTGAGGTCAGTCGGCTGTCGGTAGTTGGCAAATGGATAAATTATGAGGTCAAGCCGAGTTAAAATCCTTGCGCTTCCCTTGCAGAAAGAGAAAGTGAGAGAGAGAGAGAGAAAGAGAGAAAGAGATGGAGAAAGTGGAGGACTTGTGTGGAATATAAATCGTACCTCGAGAAAATCGGACTAAAAGCTTGATATGTTTAGCTCTGGATAAAATATGCACGGGCTTCTTCTGCTTCTACTGCTGCTTCTTGGAGGAAGTGCAATCTATTTTATTTATTGGTTTGATGGATTTTAAAGGATTTCTATTTTATAGCCCCAAAGCTTTTTTTCTCTCCCTTCTCTCTCAGAGTGTCTTCGTCTTATTCTTATTCACTCATAGCAGTGTATTTGTAGGTGTATGTATAAGATATGCGTGTGCGTGTGTGTGTATGTGTATGAGTAAGTCCACAGTGTACTGTACCTATAAGCTCCCATTCGCCATTTTGGATGTAACTGGAGAGGTCTCCTCCTGCATCGTCTTTCATGGCGAGATCCAGCTAAAGAAAAAAAATCACTCAAAATAAATTGCATTACTTTGGAATAGATACTGTAAATCACGCACGGAGCCACCTTCTCCATTCACTTTCCCCCCACGATTTCCACTAACCCCCATCCCAATATTTTGGTACGATATGAGAGAGAGTCTCTGTACTCTCTGTACAGTACAACTCTTCTTTTTTTCCCCTACAGGATAACTCAATAACACTTTCATCACACACACGGCACGACACGACACGACACACGAAGCGGAGAGATCCCCACCTCAAACCACAATTGAATCCACACACAAATTCAATCTACATAAGTACCCCCTGTTCAAATATCATACAATATCCCATGATATCGATATAACGGGTAAGAAAAACCACCAAGGACATGACCGGAACAGGAAGACGACGAAGAAGGAGATAAAGAAGAAGGAGAAGACGAAGAAGAAGGAGAAGGAGATGAAAAGGAAGAGTGACAACTGTGACGATCGTGTGTGTGATGTGCGATGACTCAAACTGATGAGATTGAAAACAGAAAGCTCCAAGAAAACTCAAGGTTACTCATGGAGAAAGAGGAGACAAAAGAGAAAGTTCTTTCTTCTCCAAACAAATTACAATTTACAATTTCCTCACCTTTTTTCGGTGGTACAAAAAAAAAAAACTGGTGATATTTTTGAGCGCAAAGTTTATATCGTACAAATAGAAATGAAAAAAATCGTGGGGAGTTGTTTGTAATACATATCAATTTGAATTTGAATTTGAGAGTACTTATTGAATACAATTCTCACCTGAAATCCTGTGGGGTTGTTACAATACAAAATCCGGCATTGAAACGTGTTGGATGTATTAAAATACTTAGGATTTGTGTAATAATTGATTGATAAGATAGATGGATATATATATAAATAAGTAAAAGAAAAGGATGTGTAATTAAGAATGTTAATAAATCCATCGCGTTTCAATGTCCTCAGATTTTGTATTACCGTCATAAGTCCAACTGCCGAATTTCATATCACATTTTTGATCGTCGAACGGGAACCAGGTAATGTCAATCTTGCACGTGCTCTTGAAGATCCCTGGCGGAACGTACTGACAACTCCCGTTATTCCGCACGACGATATTTGTCGGGAAAGTCCCATCAAACCCTTCGTCCGCCCTTCACACACCACACGCAAACAAAAAGGAAAATCCATACAAAACAAACATCATGAGCACAACATCTTTCGATAAGAAATTCTTACGACCATTATTTCCAGTCAATCCAACCCCACAAACACACACAAACATACACAAACACAAGCACACACTCAGGCCGTAACGATAAAAAAGAATCTGTGGAGCAACAAGCTTAAAAAGTAATTTGGAGGGAGAGAGCGAGACAGAGAAGGAGACTGAGCCGCTTCTTTCACTTGATCAAATATTGCTGAGCGTAGATAACCAGAGTCATTTAAATTCAGACTTGATCTCATCAAAACTTTCTTGGAGGGAATTCAGAGCCAACAAGACGACCATTTTCATTCTTTATATGCGGAGCCATGTTTTGCCATGTTGGTCGAACATGAACGAGAACGTGATGAGGAGAGAGAGAGAGAAAGAACGAGAGAGAGAGAGAAAAAGAGAACGAGAGAGAGAGATGGAGGGAATGGGGAGTGTGGAGGGGGTTCGATTCATGTTTAGTTGTGTGTCTAAATGTTGAGATTTAGAAGTAGAGCTCTGCGATGAGTCCACATTAGATGGGAAGGGAAGTGGAGTCTTAAAACTGATTTATCTGTGTACCCCAGTGACAAATTTTTCCAAGAAACTCGATCAATCTGAAGTCTCAAGTCTGGACCGGGATTAATTTGTGGTCGGAGCTCTCTTCCCCTCTCTCCTTCTCTCTCTCTTCCTCTCTCTTTTCCCATCTGACAGTTTCGACAGTAAAGACAAAGGCAATGAGGGGGGACTTTCATTGTGGGACATTGCCATGAGCATGGCTCACAATTCTAATCAAGACCATGATAAATTAATCCAACGTCAAGTCTCATCTCCAATGCATAATGTGCGGTATTTAATGTTTGCTTTCTCTTCCTTTTTCTCCAGCAGACATGAATACAGACATGGAGATTGTCAACGGACTCTGGACTCTTTACTTTCCTCACCCCACTCCGTTTTCCTCCATATATATATACACACACACACACATAGAACACGCATAACACTATTCTCTATATTTGTGTAATGTCTATATTTTTCACTGAACTTGGATCACCCGCCGACATAAGAGAAATCCCGTTACAAAATTACTACATATCAAAATGAAAATGAAAATCGCGTTATGATATCCCTCTAGTCTAATTCTAATTCTATCTGTAATTCCCATTCCCACGCCAACTCCAACTCTCACGAACAGAAAAAGGAAATGGTGTGTTGGAGCTTCATAAAAATCCTCTAAATCCAAACGGCACTGATTAAAGTTTAAAATCCAATTTTTAATGGGGGCAGAGTTAGTGGATTAAAACAATTACGCTAAAGGGTAATGGCGTGAGTATGTAAGATAGTTGTATTTACACCCCTTTGGCAGGCTCTGGATTTTGATTTGGAATTGGACTTGGACTTGGAATTAGTCTGTGGGAAGGAATGGGTAGGTTTAGTGTTGGGGAGGGAGGAGAGGATGGGGGGAAAGTTGGTTTGGTTGGTTAGTTGGTAAGATGGTGAAGTCACGTCTTAATATCATCATCAGTTTCATGGTGATAAATGTCCATATAGAAGTGAATTATCGGTCTCACAAAGAACTGCCTACAGTGTGTGCATAAGAATTTTTTTGCAAGGTCTTTCACTTTCTCTACATGTGTGTGTGTGTGGAGTGTGGAACGGTGTGTGTGAGTCACTTCACTACTCACAGCTACCCACCAAACAACCAACCAACCAACTAGTCAGCCAACCAACTCCTTCGTTCGTTCGTTCGTGTAACACTCGCGTGGGAATTCCAAAGAGAAAGCACTCTGTAAATAAATCATCTCTCGCCGTCTCTTCCTCCATTCCATTCCTTCCCAGCAGTAGCAGTAGTAGCAGCAGAAGACGAAGAAACACAAACAGAGAACTAGAAATATAGTGGGACTCATGGGCGCATAAGTATATCTATACATCCCTTGCCCTCTTCCTCTTCTTCTTCTTCGTTTTCTTCTTACCTTTCTATCAATAAATGTTCCATGTCCAATTTTCTCTCCTTTTCCCCCTCTCCTCGCTCTCTGTCTTTCCATCTAATCCTATTTACGCGATATCAAGCGCCTTCATCCTTATCAACTATCCAACACCACATTTTCCTCCCCCCCCAAAAAAAAACTCACCACTCCACCCAAATACTGATAGACGACGAACTCTATGAATGAATTCTTTCCTCGCTTCCCTGACTTTAATGAATACACACATTCACATTAACATTCACATCCACTTGCAGCAATCCTCTGAATTTTCCACGTGGGGTCTTCAATTTTTTTTAATCCTTCAATCCCTCAAAATCACAGTTGAACGAAATCAAACAGAAAAACATTCAACTCATTCATTCTTATCCCAAGTCAGTTAATTAGTTAGTTTCATTTGATCCGGTTCAGTCACACAAGACTCATTTAAAATCTAATTACTGGGGAAGTATGGAAAGATGAAGACATAGAAATAGGAATTTCTTCGGGGGCACTTACGAATTGTACATGAGAATATCCGGTCTCCATAATTTATTGGGATGAATCCGGATATTGTCGACCATGCCGTATTCAGTCACGTTCCATTTCTAAAAAAAAAGTATCATATAATATTAGTATTAAACAAATCTTCCTCATTTCCATGATTTCCCTGATATTTTATTTTTGCATGAAGATGATGATGAAGATGAAGACGAGATCGTACCAGAGAGTAGTCGCTCCACTCCTACAAACAACCAAAAACATAAACATACACGGTTAAATCAAGAAATCATGTCACAAATCATCTACTTTCCCCATTCGATGCAATTAAGCTTTAAATAGAGAGTAACTAAAAACAAAAGTGAAAGTAATGAAAGTCATGGAGAGAGAGAGTGAAAGTTGGGACTGAATGAACTTTGACTTTATTTGAGGAAATAAAAATAAAGTGATGTGGAAAGGATTAATTCCGTTTGTTCTTGGCTCTCCTGGATTTCCTAACACATATTTATGTACTTGTAGTGTAATTTAAATGTATGTGAGGTACACGTATGGAGAGAGACTCAAATGGAATTATTTGATGGCGTTTGCAAATACTAAAGTCTCGTGTTTTGGTGTGTGTGTAAATGTTTCAAGGATGTTGGCGAGAAAGTTGGCAGTTTCATCATCAGAGACGAAACTAAGACAACTTTGAGTTATAATTTATTCCCCTCTACTCGTTACCCCGAATGCAGAGAAATAGAAGGAGAGAATGCGAAGGAGAAAAGGAGGCAAAGAGAAAGCAACCAGGAGTTCCGCTCTCTACTTTCTACTAATCAACTTTCTCTCTCTTCGTCCTCTTCTTCTTCTCCTCGCACTTGGACAAATGACTTGAAGATTTTCCTCGTCAGACGTTCCCACTCTATTCAAAAGAGTCCAGGAACGACGAGACGGAAAGTTTCCTTTAAAGTTAGAAGAGAGAGAGAGTTGGCCGTAATTACAAAGAGCATGTTTCAAAAATTAACTAATTAAACCATGTTCAACTTTTTAACTGGAGCGAGGCGGCAAGTGAGTCTACTTGAGTTGACTCGAAAGGGAGTTTAAATAAAAGCACATCATGTACATTTTACATGATCTCCATCATGTTGTTGTTGGAAACTCAGCTCAACTCTCTCCACATCAGAATACTCGGTGAAAAAGTATACTTTCCCTCCCCAAATATGTTTTCTTTTCCTTTTCATTTTCACTACTTTCACTTTCACTTGCGGGATCCCGTGGAGAAAATGATTTCCGGAGGAATAATAATAATAATGAGCGACTTACCAAATTTAGCCATACATTTGTAGTCATTATTTGGTTCTTTTCATCCTGCAACAGAAAAAACATTGAGAGTCATTTTTCAGATATTGATTTCAATAATTACGTCAAATGAGTAACATAATTGCACATGTGCCGTGTGCGCACACATTTTCATTTGGCAATAAATATAAATATAAAGATAAAATGAAGCTTTGTCGCCCTTCCTTCTGCTCCTAACTATTCTGCTTGTTTGACTAATGAATTGTTTTTTTAGTATGTGCATCCAGAATTGAATAGAACAGAACCGAGTTGACGTCTGACAAGAACGAGAACGAGACAGAAACAGAGGCACAGGCAGAGAAAGTAAAAGAGAAAGCTTTCTCTCGGATTTAATGGATTTTCTGGGAAGAGAGAGAGAGAGAGAAAGAGAGAAAGCGCGAGAGAAATAGAGAAAGTTGTGCTCATTCATTCGAGTTGGGATTGTGAATAATTGAGGATTGAGATGGAGTAATTGTGAATTGAAAAGGTATAAGACATTTGAATGAGGAAATGAATAGAGAATGGGGAAACGGAGGAGACTTGCTTGTATACAACTAAAACTGTAAACTATAAACTGTAAAGAGACGAACTACTACGACGTCGTCCGTATTTGTATTTGTCCATATAAATATCGTACAGAGTATAGTTGGTCTAGTTAATCGATGGGAGTTAATAGTTAATCGAGATGGGAATTGTCACAGTTGTTCAGAGCTCTTCAGGATTTCTCTCTCTTTCTCTCTCTCTCTCTGGCTCCATTCTCCATTCGCGAATGTGTGAATGTGGATGGAGAAGGATGAAGATAAAAGAGCATCTCTCTCTCTCTTTCTCTCTCCCATTTTCACTTTCACTCCCAATACAATACGATACAATACAACATGTTGTCAAATTTGGCGTGAAAGCGGGGAGGGGAAATGGGGGGATGAGAGCCATGCAACGATTTGTTTGTTTATCCCATCCCGAGTAGCTGAATGATTCCCCTCATTTCCGATTCCTTCCTTCCTTCCGTTCTTCCGTTATTATTATTATTATCATCATCCTCCTTCTGCCTTCTGATTTCATTTGTACTTCAGCCTTTGCCGTCACCGTCGCCGTCATATTTAACTCCTTTCAATCTGAATCCCTCCAAATTTAAACACACAAAATCCTTCATCATCTTCGTTATTTTCTTATGTCGTTCTCCTCTGTAATACTCTGTATCTGTCTTCATCTCTCAGTATAAACAATTGTAGGCTAAAAGATGGGCACACGGAACGGCAATAAATATGGGATTTATAAATAAAAAAGAGAGAGAGAAAGAGAGAAAGAGAAAAACTGACCACATCAATTATTTGCATGAGCGTTAGGCCGAAACTGACTTGAAGGGTTTCATTTTCCACAGGAACAGGTCTCTCGAGCAGATTGTATTGTTTATTATCTAACAGATTATTTAACAGTTTTCGTTCGTGCTGTCCTCCGTCCACACCTGTAACATTACAAAATACACACACACATTAGTCAAATCATTCTCAAATTCACATTACATTACCATTCATATTCATCATTTCTCAATTTTTAATTAAACTCTGGAATATTCGCAATCGGACTTGATCAAATCGTGGACGCAATTCCTATGAGTTGTTTCACACTGAAAATGTATCCCGTTTTAACGGCTTCATTGGGGGAAATGAAGTACAAATTACTCAATTTGTACGGAGTTTGGGAATAAAATTGATGGACTTTTTTTTGGTGTGGCAAAATACACATATTTTTTGTACAAAATGATAGCTTTACAATGTTTCGCATTTCCTGTGAATATTTCTCCACATTTTGCTGAATTTCGAATGTGAGTTTTGAAGGGGTTGCCTGAAGGCAACCGTCGTCAGAAAATCCTGGCACACATTCCATTGTCATTCCAGCTAAAGGAATAAAATGGAAAAGTATGGAAACACACATTCAAAGAAAATAAGTAGGACTCAAAGACTCGGAGTGGCTCAAGATAACGTTGACGTTTCAAACGGTTTCAATGAAAATCCGGTCGACTTTTGCTGAAATCATTGTGTAAAAAAAATAAAGTAGGAGAAGGGAAATGGAGGGGAAAGTCAGGAAGAGGAAGAAAAAGAGCCAGGAGAACTTGGACGAGCGCCGAGCGTCAAAAAGTAAATAAATGGAAAAGGGAGAGTGGGCAAAGGAAAGGATATTTTGGGTATGCTGAGGGAGCATATGAGCGTATGCACGATGGACTTTGAAATGAGATGAGTTCCGGTTCCATGTTAGAAAACTTGCAGTGTCCCCATGCAACCATTCATTCTCATTCTCATTCATCCTTCGCATGGAATTCAACGGAGCATTTTATGCACACAACCGTCCGTCCGTCCACAATCACTCCGGACATTATTCCCCCCAAAAATCCCACTTTTTTTTGTATAGAGAAAAAATGATCTGAATTTTGGTGATTGAATGAAATAAGAACCAGAGCATCATTTCCTGACATTCTACAGATATCGTATGTGCCATAGAAAGTCAGTCAGGAGCTGGAGATGTGAAGATGTGGGATATTTTTTTTGCGGTTGAGTCCGGATCCAACGAATCAAGAAAAAAAGGGGATGGAATCGGTTTGGCCTCAAGTGGAAAGTGGACACGGACACCCTCAACACGTCAACAGTCGACAACAACACACACAACTGAGAACGTTTTTTTTTTCCAAGGACTCAATGTTGATTTGAACAAGTGGCGACGGAGTTTATCTCATCTTATCACTCTCCCCTTCCAACTCCCCCACTCCCCACTCCTCACTCCTCACTCCTCACTCCTCACTCCTCACTCCTCACTCCTCACTCCTCACTCCTCACTCCTCACTCCTCACTCCCCACTCCCCAATCCCCTCTTCATCTCTACCTCTAAACTCTAAACATGTCCTGTAGCCCTCATTTTTCAAATGCTGGTTGAGCTCCGTTTGGTTTGATGGTGAAGATGCAAAGAGAGAGAGAGTGAGTGAGAGAGGAAGAGGGAGGATGAGAGAGAGAGAGAGAAAGAGAGAGAGAGAGGAAAGGAGAAAATGTGTGGATTTGGGTTGGTGGGGAAAGTCTGGCTGGAGATTGTGTGTGTGATGAAACCTTTCCTAAGGAAACGTGGAGCATCATGTTAAACGGAGGATGAAGCTGGATCTCCATGGTTGCATGAAAGTACACACATGAAACTGGTTGCCCTCGAGACTTCACAATACAAATGATCTCTCCTCTTCTGTTTCTTCCAGTTTCAGTTTCAGTTTCAGTTCCAGCTCCAGCTCACATCTTTCCCTTTCCTCTTTCTCTTTCTCTTTCTCTACCTCTGTCTGTGTGTGAGCTCTCCAGTAGCACTCTGACTCTTCAGTTCAGTTGCTGGAAACCGGGAGCCGCCAACTAGTTTAGTCTGTCGAGTCTCTCTCTCTCTCTTTATTCCTCTTCTCTATCTTTTTCTCTCTCTCTTCTGCCACCACGAAGCAAATCAATATATACCTTACTTGGTTACAAATAAGACTAGCAACAGCATGTAGGACTGAATGGTCGACTAACTATCCTCTCGCTTTCTCTGCCTCATTCCCCAGCCCATACACACACATACACACACATACACACACACAAAGCCCATCCAATCGATTCAACTCGCAACTTATTACCTCGTCCCATCCTCCATTTCTCCACACATACATAGACAAACAGACTCTCTCCCACAATCCACAATCCACAATCCACCATCAACTCAACTCAACTCCACTCGTCTCCATTTGGAAGGATTTAACATTTCCCTAATCAAATTTGAAAATATAATTCACTAATTTCAAATCCAAACCTGAATAACATATAATTAACATTTGAATTTGACTACCGATTAAAAATTAACAGGGAATTTAAGGATTAGTGCGTACGAAAATTTAAATGGATGGATGGAGAGGGAGAGAGAGAGAGAGAGTGAGAGAGGGAGTGGGGGATTCCCCTATTTATTGTTTAGTGGTGGGAGATTTAATCCTGTCGTCGTCAACGGAGAGTTTAATCTCATCCGTTGTGCGTCTCTTTGTACTCTTTAAACGAACGGATATTCAAGGATAATTCTCATTGGGATTCACTGGCTCCTGGCGAATGCACAGATTTAGCAGCCGAGTTGAGTGTCGCTCTCGCTCTCGCTCACTTCTTGCCATAAATAAAGTGTGCATTCATCGTGTACGAGGAGAAGGGAAGAGACGGAATAGTCACACGACAGAGAGAGCGAGAGAGAAAGTAGAAAAATGGGATTTAATTAAAGTTGAGAGGAGAAAGTGGAGGAAATTCCAAACCTGAGGTTCTTGACTAAATTATTGAATGCACATTCTGCCATCATGTTTGTAGCGTTATCGGAATGGGAAAATGGGGAATGGGATGCCCAACTTGAGACTCAATTGAACTGGAAATATTACCGTGTAGAACGGGCTGTTCCCTCTCTCTCTCCCTCTCCCCCTCTCTCTTTTCTCTCTCCCACTTCTTGAGCCAACGCACACACGTGTTTTCATGTTCCTCAAGTCTCCTCGTCCAGACGCATACAAACACACCATCATCATTCTCTCATCCTCCTTTAAAAAGGATTTAATATGCTCAAACTGTATTTGAAATTTGTGGAGTTTCTTTGGAAGCTCGGAGGCTTGTTGACATTCTTATTGCCGCCCCTCTCTCACCCCTCCCTCCCCCAACCAACTCTAAATCCTCGCTGCAATTCCGATGATTCAAATTTCAAATGTGTTCCCATGTATTTTGCATACATGCATAATCTAAAATCTAAAATGTTGTGAAACTTGAGGACACTCGACAAAACTGAAATGAGTGAGGACTTTTGAAGTAGATAATGTATTGGGGATTTGTTTGGGGAGTAAAGGGAAAAGGAAGCACTTTTTGGGGGTAATTATCGTATGTAAAAAATGGGGGGGGGACAATAACTGTTATTATTATTATGATAGTAAAGGGATATGAGGGATTAAATAGGATTGGGAAGGATCACTGTTCACAGTATTGGAATGAGCCATTTTTGGAGAGGAATTGGATTTGTGAGGAGACGGTCGAGATGTCAGTTCAAGTTGATGAAATTACAATATCATTAGGAATTTCTTTAGAGGTTCTAAATCCACATTGATATTTCTTAGGAAAATTGGAATGAGAGCTGAAATCGACGTTTCATCTCCAAATGGCTGAGTGTGTGCGTCATTAAACTATTAATCGTTCGTCCGTCCGTTTGTGGGAAATTGAGGAAGAAGGAGAAAAAGAGAAAAGGTAACGGAGAAATAAAAAGAACGTCATAATAAGTCTGTTGGAGGAATGAAATCACATGTGGATTGCGGAGAGTGGGAAAAGGGAAAAGGGAAACAAGAAACGACTGTACAAAGAGTGTCCGTCTCATTCCTATGTTGTTTGTTCTGTCCGTTTTCGAGAGGCTACTCTGTCCATTTCCATTTCCATTTCCTCCCGTTTTATGGGGAACATTTTACAAGGCCATTAACGTCCCTCCAAGGAGCCCCGTAAAACATGAAAGTATTAAAAACACGGAGGCAGACGAACGAAGAAGAAGAAGAAGGAGTAAAGCGAACAATGTCCAGCAGCATCACACAATTTTTTTTATTTCAGTACAGGGAAGAAAGTGTGGGGTTTAGTTGTAGCCGTGTGTCCACGTTTATGGCCATGTCACATCCGGCCAGAGTCCATTCAGTTCCTCCATATAAAGTTCCTTCTCTCACACTCCCAATACAGATATTCTCGGGCCAATCTTCATTTCCACATACTAAATGACTAAATGCCAACATTCGTCTGGTATTAAACTCGTTCCCGTAATTTCCTGTAATTGTCTGATCCAACACACACAAATCTCTCTCCATTTGGAGGAGCAAAAAAATATCGTTCTTCTTTTCCGTTTCATATCCGTTTACACACGAAGATAGCATTGCAAAGACTCTTCATACTTTTTTATCATCTCCATTCCGGTGGACTCCCCCATTTGATTTACACCTGTCTCTCCATCTCTTCTTCCTCCAATATGGGAAAATTAAACCCTCAATGAATCATTACGATCCCTCCGTTGAAATTGCAAGAAGATTCTGTGATGGTCAATTTAGTCATATTAATTGCGATATAAATGGTGTGTTATCAGCCATTTCAAATGAGAGATTTCTAAATAGTCTCAGCGAGACCCCATGGTGGACGTGGATACATGGAAAGTCTGTGCAATAGAGAGAGAGAGAGAGAAAGAGAGAGAGAAAGAGAGAGAGAGAAAGAGAGAGAGAGAAAAGGCACCAATGAGTATTCTCGG
>JAIUND010001352.1:0-37176 GCA_034699125.1 Gisinianus flammeolus | reverse complement strand
ACTACCATCGCTATTTGCACAGACAAGTACTGAAAGTCTATCTTCGGCTAATTTACCACCGTGACAGGTCTCAGTCAATAATTTGGTTGTTTGGTCAGGTAAAGCTTTGTAATATAGTCCAAATTCATCGGCATTGAAAATGTTTTCTGCAAAAAAAGAAAGAAGAAATAAAATAATATTATATAGTTGTGCATATTTACATATATGTGTAATTTCGAACAGCATCTTCAGATAACTTATCAGTGATGAGTATATTTTGATATTTTATTATTCCCTTGGGAAATATCAATATATACCTGGAAAATAACCTTCGCACATATTAGGCCAGATTTTCGTTACCCAATCAAGAGCAACTTTTTTATCTCCAGCAAGACTATTACTCACTTTAATAGTCTTTTTAAATGTAATATTGTGCCTATAGAAAGAAAACAAACAGATAAATTCAATAATATATAGATACATGGCACAGAAATAAATATACATATATATATATAAGATTTAAATATATGTAAGTAATATACTAAGTAGATACACACCTTGTCTTGAATTTATCAAGCCATCCAGTACTTGATCGAAATTCTGTAATACCCATTTGCTTAGCAAACACTTGAGCCTTTGCTCGAAGCTGTGGGCCATTGACTTGAACATTTTGAGATTTTAGTGTTTCGATCCAATCTAAAAGTCTTAGTTCGACATCCTCATGTTGAGCTCTCCTACATCGTTTACGACCATTCCCAATTTTTTCTATTGCTTCTTGAATTTTCTCTCGATTCTTCCAAATACTTTGAACTGTAGACTTTGGTAACCTTTTTGTTTTACAGACCCATGACTGTTTGGCTCCATTTGTCAATTCTTTAATAATAACCATCTTCTCTTGAAGCGATAATGAAGCTCTTTTAAGAACCGGCATTGGAATTATTACTGGTGGTCTACTACGACGCTCTTCAGCTGTTCTCCTACCGAATTTACAACCTTCAAATTCTTTCTCATCTTCAAATTCATCATCTTCTTCCTCTTCATCTTTCACTAACATCCTTGTTGCTGCTGTTGTTGTAGATGATTTTTCTAGTACCGTTGTTGTATTCTGTCGCTGAATTTGAAGATTCAAGATTTTCACTTGTGAAGCTTTTAATTTGTCCTTTTTTTTATTACTAATATTATTATTATTACCATAACTTGCAATTCTGGGTTTAAGATTGAGGGTAGTGGTACAATTGGTAATTCTATGAGGTCTTGCAATGCCTTTAGTCTGAATTATAACAGTTTCACTTTCTTCAGGTGATTGCACATTACAATTATAGTTGTTCTTGGTGTAGTCACTATCATTAACAATGACAGCCGTATCTTTAGTCGAAAGAATTGTGACAGGTACAAGTAATTCTTCTAGCTCTTCCAAACAATCGTCGTGGTCTAAAATGTTAGAGTTGACACGTTGCACTGCCCTTTCTATTTTGACTCTTATAAAAGTTTCTTCAGATTTATGTCGTGGAAGATTCGATAATTCGGATGAAGATATAATATCACATGAATCTATACACGATCCAATATCTTGATCATCACCACTATTATTATTATCATTCGATTCTTCTAGGCCCATCATTTCTTCTGTGGACGATATTGGATGATCCATCTCCAACTATATATGAAACAATGTACAAAATACAAAAAATAAACAATAAAATCCAAAAGTCCCAATTACTTATTTGTACTACATGTACTTCATACAAATAAGTTTACAATGAAACAAATTGAATTTTGAATCATATTTTGGGAATTGATAATTGATGCCACCTAAAACTAAACATAGTTGACTGACTTGACGAAATAAAAAACAGCTCTATTCTATACTTACAAAGGGTCGCATCAATTACCAATTCCCGGGTTGATACACTATACTCTGTACTCTGCTTCCTTCTTTACTCTGACTTGACTACAGACTATATATATATATTTAGAATAATAAAGATCCTTCGTATTATTAAAATAATAGTTTCCTTGTATTACTCAATTTAAGTTTATAATTTAACTATATTTCGATAATAGTCTAGCTGTAATATTATGTAAGGGAAGAAATGTATAGATTATATTTTATTTACATTTTAAGTTGAAACTTTTAACTCGCGACTCATCGCGAAATATACTCAGTCAAAAAAAAGGTTAGTGCAATTTATAGAATTCTTTTAGTGTTTTTGTTTCGTAATTAAAGTATAGAGAAGGAATTTTACATATACTTACTCAGTTATTTACACACACGCAATGCTAACATTACCGAAAAAGCTTCGAAAAGATTCTCAAAATTCTCAAGAACATAATAATAATGTTCCAATCAAAAAAATATCTGTCCGAGATCGTCTTTTAGTTAAAGAGGTAAGCGTAAAAGAGAAATTGTTCAATACTTGTTATCAATGTAATATAAATGCATGGCTATTATGTTGTTTATGTTGGCAAACAAATTGAGGCATTGTTATAAATATAGGAGAAGAAACGAGGAAGTTATTTGCGATGAAATCATCATATATGTAAATAAAGTCTGTATTTACACTTACTTATATATACTAATTACGTTTCATTTTCGTATTCTATATCATATAGGTACAAGAATTACAACAAGCACTTCCTTCAACCTGTAGACTGTTCTTCGAAGATAATGACAAATTACATGATTTCAAAGTGACAATTTCACCCGAAGAAGGTCATTGGAAGGGAGGATCTTTTCAATTTCATGTCATTGTCACAGACGATTATAATTTTGCGGTATGTTGGCTAAATGAACTTTACGAGACTATGTATAGTGTCATGTCTTATAATTTTGAACTTAAATATTTAAACGAAGCGTGTTAATATGCACCTTTCTTGACTACAATTCATGTAAGTGTAATATACATACATATTATGTATTCTACACTTTCAGTTAGAGCTATAGAGTCTATAGTATAGACTGTCTGACTATTTTGTTTTCCTATATACATAGTACATAGATATAGTACACGACATAAATACATCGTTTATGTAAAATCCTCCTAATGTACCGTTGTACACAAAATGTCAATAATAATAGTGTATTCTTATGTGTCTTCTAGCCTCCGACTGTTAAATGCAATACAAAGCTCTGGCACCCGAATATAAATGGTAGGAAAGCGTTGATAAAATATTCGAGTTTGTGAATGATTGACTACATATGGCCAAATTGATTCATCTATACTCGTGGGATTATTTTAATTAAAGTTTCTCTCCAATTAATCTTTTGAATTTTATGTTGTTCCTGAAATGTAATGTCCTATAGAGGAGGGAGCAGTCTGTTTATCACTTCTACGTCAATCTTCTATTGATGACCTCGGATGGGCTCCCACACGCCGGCTAAAAGACGTTGTCTGGGGACTCAACTCTTTGTTCACTGTAAAACTTTCTTCATTTTGTCTCTTTGTTATAAATATTCTTGATGTACATATTGGGTATTCATCAAATGAATTCAATGTCCTTTCATTCCAATGTGAAGTTTATGAGTATATGTTAATGAGTATATGTTAATCAGGTGTCATTTTTAATTTCCCTTCTCAGGATCTCTTGAAGTAAGTATAACTATACCACACAATACTATTATTACATAATATACTGCAATACTACTGCATTTTATTCTTTATTCTGTGAATTTTCTTTAGTTTCGATGATCCTCTAAATGGGGAAGCAGCTGAACAGTATCAAAAGGACCCTTCAGCTTTTCAACGTAAAGTTAATGACTACATACATCGATTTTGTCCTTCTAATCCTAATCCATCTCAACGGAGTAATCGAAGATAAATTTAACTAAGTAAATAATTATTAAACTAAATAAGTAATATGCAACACTACAACTATTATTATTATTCTATAATACTATAATTGAAGTCCAGTCGCGTTTGTGTTTTTTGTAACCCTTAAATACTTACTAATAAGAATTACGATACATAAGGATAACCTATTGTAATTTAAAATAGACGTGCGTATAGAATGAATTTAAGTTGACGATGTGACATGACTCTTGAGCGATCATAATATACACAAAAACAAAACTTGATAAAATGATATAAAATATTGTGACTATGAGTTTTTATATACACAAAAAAAAGAAAATAAAAGAAAATCTCTATCGTATACAATGTAATAACAATTATAATACTGTTCAGTTCAGCTCAGTGTGTAATACTGTGTAATACTTGACTTGTGTATGCCTATGAAATGTGATTGATCTGAATAATGAATAATTAAACAAGTTTTTTTGTAAAAATCAATGCAATAAAAATTATGACAAGTGAATGAGCAGACACAGAGATTTTGTTTTTTTATAAAATATGAATACTTTTAATAAGTAAACCTCATTACTAAACAACTAGACTTCTTAACATGAATTTTTAAAACATTAAAATTAATGTGTGTTTTATTTTTATTTTCATTTAATTACTTACACGATATTGTTTTTTTTCTCAAGTTTACTAAATACAATTTAAAAATCATAGCGCATTCTTAAAATTTCCTCATTCAGTGCCTTAAATTTAAATTAATTAATTGTGATCATAATATTGTTAATAGTGATGTTTTATTTTACATCTCATTATTACAATAACACACTATACCTCCCATTTTGTTGCTATAATTTACTCAATTTCGTTTTAGTTTACCTTCCTTACTTTGACATTGTACGCCTTCCGCAGCCCTTATTTATACACTCCTTTCTCTATTGAATTGAATTTATTTTATAATATAAATATTGAAATCTAAACAGTAAAAAGATGAGGACACTACATTTCATCACAAGTAATCTACAGTAAACACACCAAAAACTTAATTTCCGAGCAGCATACACGTAACGCTTGAAATTTGATAGATAATAAATTGCAAATAGATGATAATAATAACCCTCATAACTAGTACGTAACTAGTACGTGAGTAATAATAATATTTAATTAATCAATTAACTGAATGATTAATCAATAATAATGATAGTAATAATTATAATAAATTAAAAATATTTTTTTCACAATACTAATTTAATAATATTCTTAGCAATTTATCAATTAACAATTTTTTGACCTTAATACACTAAAATCTTCAATCAAAACGGAATAGTTCATCAGAGGTTTTGACTGTAAAATGAAATAAAAGAGAGAAAAATTCATGTAAGTATACATAACTTATAATATTTACTTAG
Source organism: Gisinianus flammeolus (assembly GCA_034699125.1). Taxonomy (NCBI): domain Eukaryota; kingdom Metazoa; phylum Arthropoda; class Collembola; order Symphypleona; family Katiannidae; genus Gisinianus; species Gisinianus flammeolus. The sequence goes on along the minus strand of JAIUND010001352.1, from coordinate 31,991 downwards.
TGAAAATTAAAAATAAAGAAAACATATAATATGTAGGAATATAAAATATGCTTACTCATTTCTAGAGCCCAAGTAAACTTAGCCCTTTGAGTTTTATTATAAACTTTCTCGACAGGAACATCGAACTTTTTACACCTATATGCAATTCACAAATAGATCCATATTAGTCGCGATGAACTTTTAGATTTTCCATTTAGACAAAATGTTGAAGAAAAGAGACACAAATACTTGATTATGACAAATTAATTTCCTTTTTCTACTTACCAAGCTGCGGTGATACGTGGATCTAAATAATTCAATTTGGATGTCCCCAAAGCTACCTCTTTCCCTTCGTCTTTATCCTGTCGATTTAATTCCAATTTTTCCAACTGAGATTTCAAACGTTCCAATGCTGCGGATTTTTTCTCCTTCTCCCTAAAAACATAATTGAGAACAAGGGTTTTTTAGTATTTTTCTCTACAGTAGACAATTTTGAGATTTTGACATTTGAGATTACAAAAAAACTATTTTCAGTGTATTCATCTTACTTTGAACCCTTTGTCTGTTTGAGTTCCTGCTTCACTGTCTGAATTTCCTCTTTCTTTGATTCAATTTTATTGACCAAATTTTCCATAGATTTTTCATGCGACTTTGGAACAGCCCGCTGATGGTTACAAAGAATTGCCACTGCCCGATTAGCTCGATTGTAAGCTAGGATTTTCTGAGCTACTGTACCATCCTTCGGAGTCAATTCATCTAATTGCTGTTGAAGAGTATGTGATGCATTGTACGTACGAAATACCTTGGCTGTGAGACCGTCCATCAATTCACTCAAGTGCTTGTTTAAAATTTGTGTCTACATATAAAATATAAAAAAATGTAAGCCTTTGTTCGAGTCCATTTTCATTAGATAAAATAAAAACACTCAAATATAATACTAAAACATTCTAGGTAAATTAATTAATTACATTTAGTCGATCGAATAAGTCATCGCCCGGTTTTTTGTTATCCATAAAAATTTTCACATTTTTATAAACTCTTTTCTCCACTTCCACTTGATTGTAATAACGAATGGAATCTTTACCAAGAAAATCAAAAACAACAACATTCTCCATCCCATCTTTAGAGTCATAGAGTTTGATATGCTCGTAACGTAAAGAGCAACAGCCCACAGTGTCAGCCTGATCTTCATCTTTTTCATTGCCAGCACGAAGAGCCAACTAAAAATAATACATTTATGATATACGATATGCTAGGAAATAGGTTATGTATCTTATTTTTTCATTAAGTTACTGGTAATAACAAAAATATAATATCTACATGTTTTTGAAAAAAGAAATGTTTTTACCTTGTCAATAAAATACAGTGCCACTGCACGTTGTCTAACACGCATTTCTTTAGATTTGAAGTCACTAAAAAAAGGAGAATAAAATCAATTAGAGACGATAAGTATTATTCATTTTAATTAATAGCAAACACTCCAAAGCATAAACAATCTAAAATCCAAGCAAGTAAATTTACTTAGTTATAAACATATAACTATGTTTATAACTTACTTTTTATAATTCTCTCGAATTTTGCCAATTTTCTTAGCCAACAATCGCGCTGTCTCGTACTTCATCAAATCCTTTTCTCCTTTTAATGATGATGTAGGATTCAACATCACGTACTTTGATTGCCCCTGGAAAAAAAAGTAAAGAAAAAAATTTATGCTCATGTAATTTTTCATAAAATGTACTAGTTAGGTAATTTGACAGTGTAGGGGCTTTTTCACCAATATTTACTTACTTGCACATTTTCAGTCCAACAGGCCAACCAAGTAACGGTATTATCATGTCTAACTTCTTTCCATCTATGCCCAGCTGGTGGGACGGGAAAGTTGGAATTTTTACTACAATTTATAATTACATCCTCCGGCACAAGCCGTCGTTTGAGCATACCCATCTTTGGATGCTCTCCCCGGCCACGAAATAAACCCGCTGCAAAAGAGAAGAAAATATGAAATTTGTTGATTATGGAATACCAGCTTAATTCACATCATTTGTTAATTTTTAATCTCGATTGTAGACAGAGTTGAAAGTCAGGAATTGAAAAGCTTCCTTTCACTTTAGTTTCAATTCGTATTCGGAGGTGAGCGCAGCTCCCGTAAAACGTTGTTTATACGATTTTTTTGTGTTCATCCTTAACTATTATTATTGTGATTAGGTGAGTATGGGACCTAAGAAGAAACCATCGTGATTTATCATCATGTAGTAAATCCGAACCGGAAATGACTGAGAAACAGGTCAAAGCCAAGGCGAAGTTACTGAAGAAAATTAAAAAGAATACTGATCTGGACAAGAAATTGGGTGAAGAGATAGAGAATAAAAAAAAGTGCCAACAAAAACTGAGACAAGAAGGAGAAGCTCTTAAGCTAAAACTTAAAGAGGTAATAATACAAAATGTCGTACGGCAATTACCGTTTGGTAACAGTTCCTAATAAAGTTTTCTTTTCAATCTTTTTACATATTTATTATTTGTGTCTTAAAAGACCATGGTAATTGTAAGTAATAATTAATACATGTTTTTTTTAGTTGTATCAAGAGGATTTTATTGAAGGGGGGAGGAGGAGGAAGAAGACAAAGAGGAATGGACATCAAAATGGACCTCATTGACACAAAATAAGTATGATGTAATAGTTAAGGTAAGTATACGCAAGTGAATGAAATCTACTTTTTGTAGTTAATGCTGACAAGGGATAAGTCACGATGCTTATAGATATTTTTAATTTTTTTGTAGATGGACCCTACTGGAGTGGATGTGTCAAATTCTAATAAAGAATCCTTGAAAGACTTGGACCCTTTAAATCTCTCCAGAACTCCTATTTCTATCCTGTATGAAAGGATAACTTGACCTTTGAGAAATTCGACGAGATGCAGAAACTATGCAAAATCATCCTTGACCGTGAGTTTTAATTCATTTACAATTGAAAAAATGATCCATTCCGTTTCCCATTACTGGATACGGAAATGGATGTGGAGGTCAATGATAACTAATTTCTCCTTTAAAACACGACTTTTTGCTCATTCATACCTTTTGTCGTTTACATTACATGCAATTAACTGTTTTTATAATAGAAATATAATAAAAAATTGACTTACGTGGTTCTATTCTAAAATTTCCAATTTTCTCATTATGATTATCAAGTTTACAAGTTCCATATTCCTTCAGAATGGCCTCGTTTTCTTCTTTAATCTTTAGTTTATCATCCTTGGACATGGCTTTCCTCTCTTCACTCTTTAATTTGTAGTGCTCGTTTATCTCCGTGAAATCACATTTACGTAAATCTGTTATTAATTCTCTCTCAGACTTTGACATTGACTTTCGCCAATCCTAAACAAAATAATAAAAAACAAAACCGATTTGTGATTAATACGAGTAGTAGAATAAAGTCCGGTCTCAAAATACCCTTAAAACTACTTAAAAGTTAAAAGTATTATTATTTCACATTATGAAAGTCATAAATAGTCATAAATAGTCATAATAATAAAAAACCAGAAAAATCTTATACTTTATCATGCTCATTCATCTATTTAATTACCTTGAAAAAGTTTGTATTAAATTTTTCCTTTGTTGTATAATCATGTTCAATGAAACGAGAATAAAAACCAGCAATCTCTTCGGCATCCTGTGAGAGTTTAACTGGTTTTCCATTGTATCTAAAAGTTACAGTCTTGGGAAGTGGATCATAAGGAGGAGCAAATACTGGTCCTTTGTGCTCCAGGAATTTCCACTTAACCCCGTCAGCTCTTCGTTCTTCTTCCCACCATTTCCAAACCTATATATTCAGAAAAAATATTGAAGTAACCCAAGTTTTTTTCCTGTATGTTATTGTTATAACATAACAATTATATATTAAATATTAAATACTAAATCATAGAACTAGTAACAATTTTAATAATACACTCAAGACAAATAATAAGTAATTGATTAAATTATACCGGCTCTTCTTCTTCTTTAACTTTACGACCCTTTTTCGTCGGAGATGAGTTTGTGGAGCCTGCAGAACTTTTACTACTACTTTTACTACTAGATGATTTAGATTTACTTTTAGCCTTCTTCTTGGAACTGTACTCTTCTTCACTATCTTCGCTCTCGGATCTAGCCCTTTTCTTAGCGGTTTTAGTTGGTTTTGCTTCAGTCTTGACTTTCTTCCTATGTATCAAAGGAACATCTTCATCGTCCGAGTCCGATTGTGGTCTTCTTTTTTTAGATGAAGAATCTTGGCTTTTCTTACTTTCACTCTAAATTTTACAAACAAATTAAATGCAATGTTAAACACGCTGTACAGAAAAAGATGTATAATAATATTTTTTATTACAATTACAAGATAATTAAAATATGTCTCTCCTTACTTTCTTTCTTTGTATCAAGGGAATATCCTCATCTTCCGATTCCGATTTCGGTTCTCTTTTTACAGATGAAGTATCCATATTTTCTTTTTTCACAGATGGGGAGGAATCCACAGTTTTCTTGCTGTCACTCTAAATTGTACAAACAAATTAAATGCAATGTTAAAAAGTGCCTCGTCATCACATACAAACATAAACGGCAGCATGGGAAAATAAATTTTTTATATTAAAAAATAAAATATAATAAAAGTTTTGTGTCATAAATCTTTACTTTTTTCCGTTGTATTAAAGGAACGTCTTCGTCGCCAGACTCTGATTTCGGTCTTTTCTTAATAGGTGAAGTATCCACACTTGGCTTACTACTACTTTCACTCTAAATCGTGAAAATATTATTTTAAAAAACCATATATTAAAACGCGCTCTACATTTGAGATATCTCGTGGCACATTGACTTTCCTGTTCCTCATCAGCAGCAATATGAAAGATGGAATGACGAGAAAAAGAACAGTTATACAAAAAGAAAAAAACAAGTTTTGCTTACTTTCTTCCGCTGTATTAAAGGAACGTCTTCGTCTCCAGACTCCGATTTCGGTATTTTCTTAATAGGTGAAGTATCCATACTCTCCTTACGGTCACCCTATGAATTGCAATAAAAAATGAAATATTAATGTTATAATTAAACAAATATCTGTACATACAAAAGAAATTTAATACAATTCAGTCTAGTACAAGTTCTTTAGCCACTTTGCTAGGATCACTGATATTGATTTAACGTGAAATTTCACTTTAAATAGACTGAGCCATCAAAATGCCATATGGCAAATAAATACGTACTTGCTACAGGTTATACCTAGATTGATTTTTTATGACATGAAATGTATGTCAATCGAGAAGGTTTTAAATAACAAGAATGAATTGAACAATAATTATTATTTAAATGACTTTAAGTTTACAACACACACAGTACACACAGAAGAAATGATAAACTGAGGTAGGTACTGTGTGACATGTGACAATAAGAAATTTAGATGAATTCCCCTCGGCTAACAAGAAATGCTGAACATTTTCAAAATATTAAAGTATATATTATAATAATAATTATGATATACGCACCTTGTCGTGTTTATGTGACTTGTGCTTATGCCGTTCTTTGTCTTTATGTTTATCTTTGTGTTTATCCTTGTGCCTGTCTTTATGCTTGTCCTTATGTTTCTCTTTATGTTTATCCTTATGTTTTTTCTCGGAATATCCATTACAAACTTCTCCATTGTTTTTACTATTGTCTACAGAGTGTGAAGAGCCGTTCAGATGTTTTGTGGGACTCCCGGATTCATAAGTTGCTGTCTCCATCATTATAGCTTTTAATAACTCTTCGTGTATTTGGTGTATCTGTATATAATCAGAACAAAATAAAACAACAACTTGTCAAATTAATCATTATACATAAATCATAAAATCCATTAATTACTATAAATAAATATATACAATCAAAATCTTGAGTATATAAAATAATATTATTATTTGCCGTACAAAAAGAACATATTATAATACTAATAAGAATACTAATATACGTACACTTTTGCTAATCAAGTGTTTCCAATGAAGTTAATAAAGGTATCATTAATACAATTATGACTTAATTATTATTAACACACAGTGGAATGAACTCGAAAGAAGAGTTCAAAAAATGACAAGAGAGATGATAAGCGCTGGTTACAAACAAAAATGTAGTGTGTCGGCTAAAAAAGCCTTGTTATAATATTACTGTAATACACATACACACACACATATTCACAGAATTGCAACGAGAGAGAAATATAACAGTGTGAGTGAACGAGAGAGACACAAAATAAGTAAGATAGAAAATTTTTCCTCTTTCGCCATCTCAGACTATACAATGTAATGGTAATAAAGCAGCATGTATAGTCGCCATGTCAGGACTTAGAAAATTTTCACGAAAAGTTTCACGAGCCTTCTCCCTGACATGACTTTAATGACCAAATTAACGTACCAACAATCAAAATATGGAAATTCAAAATGAGCCAAAATGTTTACCTGTGTCGACTTTATGCGATGAAATCCCAATTTCACGAAAATTTTGCACTTTTACCTAAAACAATTCAGGCGAAACAGAAAGAATGAAAAAACTCTGTCTAAAATATCGAATATATACTTAGAATAAAACTCACTCGTTGGAAATTTACTCTGAGTATAATAACATTGAAAGAGATTTCTAGCAAAAAAGTCCGGATCCCCAAACTAACCCCCACCCACCCTCGTCCCCTAACTAACCCCGCCAATTCAAATTTCTCAGACGAGTACAAAAAAGGGTAGAAGCACGAGGTTTTGACAACATCAACTTTTCTAGTTTGCATATGAAACTGCTTTTGTTTTAATCTCTATCGGTTTATACAGGTCAAGATTATTAACATATAGGATCAAGGATAAAACTTGCTCAAATCTCTCTTTTTTCTTTTGAATTCAGACTCATCTTTGGATAATGATCAATGTGTTTACATTACCCTCAAAATTCTATCTTCATCTAACATGTATGCGGGTCCGATTCTGAAAATTGGGTTTCCAGCCATAGATTGATTGGTCTCTTGTAATGTTCTTGTTGACCACTTTTTTCAATCCCACACCGACTTTCACCATCAACTTGGGGCCATGTGAGAGTATTTTACTTTTAAAAGTTTTAAAACTAATTTGACATTATTACTATATATCACACTCCTTAGCCCGAATAAACGATATTTACCTCAAAATTTAACTTTCCAAGATTTCCACCAAAGGAAAATGCATTCAAGTCATTGATAAAGTCCACGGTGTAAAGCAAAAACAAGTATGTATGTATACATACATTCGATATTTTACTTTTAGACAGTTTTTCATTAAAAATCTTCAGTTTTTCAACTTAATAAACCTTGTGGATTTTTTTACTCGTAGAATTTGTTGGATTTTAGACATTCTTGGCTAGAACATAGTATTTCCAGTGCTCCCCAGATACCGCCGACAGCATGTGAGTCGTTGGCGATCTGTGGCCCCAATTGAAATTTTGGGTTTTTTTTTTGGACCACAGAACCGAAAAGGGCACACAAATACTTCCTTCTGTTCCAACGGAACAGTGTTTGTTCAATCTTGTATTATTCGTATTACTATCTCATTTGTAGACATAGAAAGAGACCAAATATAAAAATGATGAAACATTTGATGAAGGCAGAAAAAAATTGTCTTCTTCTAAGTACTTCGCTAAAGAGCCTTTATAGAGATGGTTCTACAATACTACATTCATATATTCATATATTCATTATACATACATATATAGAAAATAAAGGTAATGATTTATAGAAGAAGACTAAAACGAAGAGCTCCAACAGAGAGAGAGACAGTCTTGTCCCCTACACAAGTCATCCAAGTAGAAATGACCACCAGACGAAATAAAAAAAGAGTTAGTACGTGTTGTTGTATATACCTGGATAGAAATTCATACACACTCTCTCTCTCTTTCTCAACCGTCTTCCATCTTAATAGAATAGGAAGTGGGCAAAAATCAATGAGTGAAGTAGGACGTTGCATGAAATACATATGTATATATGTTGCTGTCGGGAAGGTAGATATATATATATCTGTACTTTAATGCACGTCAGGTAGGAAAGACATAATATATATATATAAGATAAAGAGAGACGACTTCACATGAAAAAAACGGTTGTCCGTCTGTCCATATAATATATAATAATATAGTCCATGTACCCGTGAATCGAATGATTTTTTTATGTGATGTGGAGGTAAAATACAGAGAGAGAGAGAGGAACTAGCAGAGCTCTCCGGATGAGTTATCTGGCTTCCAAGATGTTGACTGAGCTCTTATAATTTGGTCGTGTCATGTTCGCGTCTATCGTCGTCTATTCATCGAGGATTCGAGATTTTATAGCAAATCTCATCAAGGGAGGCAAACTACTGCTACTCATATGAACTACTACTATAGTCAGTACCATGTGTAGACTCTGTGACTTTCAACAGAAAGATCCTCCAACAAACGAACTGCTTTCATTGGAATGGCTTCCTGCGACTTTCATCACGAAGTCTCTCGTGTCTTCCTTGACTCTCTCTCTCTCCCGAAAAAGTTCCCAAAATCCCATAGCTACAAACACACACACACTCATTCTCGCTCACTCATTAATACATGATGGACTTACCCGTGTGATACCCGATTAGATAGAATATGTGTGTGTCGTGTATATGTAAGTATATAGTCGTCCATAGAAATGCCATTTTTTTGCAAGAGTCATCACTACTACACATTACTACACAACGAGTCCAAGTTACTTTTAGGCAAAATCGTATTATTTTCTTCTATTATAGCCTCTCTCTCTATCTCTCTCGCTTTCTCATCATAATACTAAAGTAAAGAAGTAAAGAGGTACACAAAGTATGTATGTAAACGAACATTATCTGAATGTAGAATGTATACACACACTATATATATACGTACAATTTGTGTCGTCTTGAGAATATTACCATCGACGTTTTTCTGTGAATTCTAAATACTCCATCAGACTCAAGTCTTCTGTCCTCTCTCACCAAAACCATCACGTTTCTTCTCTTAGAATTTTCATCCCTTTAACCATGTCCACAAAAATTCATATTATGCATACATACATGTCACATGTATACGTGTGTGTGTGTGCGTATTACCATCATGGAACTAAACTATACTTCATTTCATGATAATACAATTATTGTTCTTCTCTCTCCCTCTCCCTCTCTCACTTTATCTTCTCTCTTTTTTACATTACTTGAAAGGAAGTAGTATGAAAAGACGTTTCTTTGAATTCTCCTTATCTGAATAGGTATATTGTAGAGAGATACCTCTTTCGTATCTTCTACTAATATATACTACTAGAAGAAGAAAAAATCTACTACACTGCTGCTACTGGACACAGAAAACAGAAAATATATTATAATTATTTTTACTTCTTTGTATTCATGATGATGGGGTAGATTTAAGACAGATATTTTGTACTGATAATGAGATTTTTTCCCCATGGTTCTATCCTCCTCCTAATAATAATAATAAAAATACTAATAATATTAATAAATGATAATAAGGAGTGTCGTAGACTCTATCTTGGACGATTACTTCTACTCTCTTGTGTATATATATATGTTTGTACACGAGTTTGCAGACTGATAGACAGGTATCTCTCTAAATGCTTAAATGGTTCGTTGACTTTTCTACTTAAGTAGTCTCTCTCTCTCTCTCTCTCTCTCTTCTCCAAACTTTCAATCTACAAATAATATTCTTAAAGAGTGCATTTATGAACGTGGTCAAATGCTTATTATGTATGATAAACATACTCGCTATCCGCTTCATAATGTATCCATTGAGATGTGACTCTCTCTCTCTCTCACTGTAGACTCTGCTCACTGGTCAGTCAAATCAATCTAAATTTGGTATTCTCTTGACGACTTTACCCTGTACACGAAGCCAACGGCTACATAATCCTTCTCTCCCGTACCTACTATGCATAGTTGTATGAATCTTTGTCAAGTGCCCTTATGCTCTCTCTCTCTCTCTCTCTCTCTCTCTCTCTCTCTCTCTCTCTCTCTCTCATTCTTTTCCAATCAGTACTAGCCTGTGTGATCTATCCTTTTTCAACAAGTAATCCCTTTTTTTGTGCTCCACATATGTACAAATCAAGAGTACCCTTACCTGCTGGTGGTTGTATATCTTTCCTTTTTTATATATACCTATATATATGTATAGGAATACATTCGTCTCTTGTACAGACTCTATTCTCATTTCTAATGTGTTGCAAGTAGAAAAATATTTAAATGTCACATATTCCTTGCATATCTATAGGGATAGGATAGTGACAGACAAGATGTATCTTAAAGATTAGTTTATGATTTTTAACTAAAGTCTATACATATTGAGATAATGTGTTTGAAGAAAAAATGTTTTACATATACTTTACCACTATAGGCTTATATTATGATGGGAGAGATGAAACTTGGAGGGTAAAAAATGTTTGTATAACAACAAGGAAAACAAAATATTCAAAGTAGGATGACAGATAAAGAAGTTGTCTTTCTCACAAGATTCTTTTTTTTGTTTTTCCTTTTTTTTTTTTTTGAAGAGTACTCAAGAATTCATGGGTATTATATTGGTACTATTATTAGACGTTTTACAAAAAGTACTTATACCTGGATTGAAAGGTGGTTGTAATTGTAGTGTGATGTCTATGCCGCCTGCGTCTCTTCTTCTCTTTCTCTCTCTCTCTCTCTCTCTCTCTCCTGTCTCTTTTTTCTCAAAAAAATAGTTTAAAATAAGATTGAGCTATAATATGTAGGAATTCAATTCAATGTTGAACTCTTTTTGTCTTTTGACGCTCTTGTAAAAATACCATTTAGCTTATAATATGTACACGGATATAAATCTCAACTCATATCTCTCCATCCATTTAGGTACATATATGTTTATCGTGAATACATAGGTAAAGACTGGAAAGAGGTAGCCAGTGAGAGAGAATTTCCTCGTTGTCAAAAGGATATTTTGTACATACATATATATTTTATGGATGTATATGATTTTCCAATAATGCATATTTCACTCCTTCTCCCTCATTTTTTGACTGAATATATACATTCACACTCACCCTGCAATTACCTACAAATTTTGACCAGCATCCTAGCCTGCTGACCATTCCTTTTGGTATGTATTTCTTCTTCTTCCTCCTCCTCTTCTACTTTGCCGTCTTCTGGACTGTCATTTTTTCTACTACCTACGACAACCTTTTGAGGCATCTACATTATTCTATATACATCTCTCACTCTCCACTTTATATATCCTATCCTCGACAAAGACAAGACAAAAATCATTAGTGACAGAAAAATGGAATGGGGACTTTAACATACGTAGAGGATTTTTGAGAACTGATGGATATACATAGAGAGAATTCCAAATGTCCAAGACAGCTCAGCTCGTCTTCCCTTCTTCTCTGTCTCTGTCCAACCGAGATCCTTTTCGCGTAGGGAATTATTGAGGTAGAAAAAATGTTAATGTAAGTGTAAACCTACATAATATGTACTTGTACTTGTACACACACTTATTCTCATACATAGTTGGTCTCCTAGTAGAAATATATACTTATATATTGAAAAATAAGAATCATAAATGGGCATGGAAATGGAGCAAACTCTAAAGAACCATGTGCGGTATAAATAATATACCTGAGAGAATGTGTACGGATGTGTGTTATATACACCAGCATTCAACATTTCTCTGTGTGTGTTATATGTTCATACAGAAAGTCCGCAAGTCAAGTCCATCGTTTGAATTCTATCCTGCAAAAGCGTAAATAAATATAATATAGATACCTGCTTGCTTTTATGCATTATTGCTTCTGCACTCTACTCGACTCACCTTCCTCCACCACTTGCTTCATTATATAGACATGGTCCACACATGCAAGTGTCAATTGTCCACACACATATGCACAGTAGGTAAAAACTGGGAGACATTCGGGATCTGATGCTTTTACCTTCCCTATATACATGGTCTTATAGATATACAATATATCTATACATACAAGTTTATTCTCCCTCTTCTTGGAAAATGTCCATAAAACATAAAAAATTTTGGGTTGTATTTCTTATTGGAAATCTTGTCAGTTTTGTCCTCATACTAATAATGTATGAACATCTTTATTCTATATTCCATATCATTCATTTCGTGTATGTACATATGCATCCACAATCCACACACATTTAAGCAACACTTTTATCCAGGATTTCCCTAGTTTTCTAGATGGTCGTTGTCGTTGTATCTCCTTGTGGATTTCTGGACTCATATTCACAAATTTCCCAATTTTTCCAATAAAAATACGTATACAGAAACAGATACACAAGAGAGATTGCATACGTAAATGTATAATAATATGCATTGGTAATAATACATGCATTTTTTTTTTAAAACTTTATACTGTATTAGAAATTTTGGGAGTAGTATAAATAATAATGATGAGTCTTCTTATGGACACATCTGCAAAATGCAATAATATGTAATCGCATGCGTTTCAAGATGTTTCATTTTCCGCCTTGTATTTCTCACACGGATGTGAGACAGCATTTGGTTTTTGGTTGTATGCCTTTTATCTTTTATGTACCACATCTCATTCTCAAAAAAGATTTCATGGGATGAGAGAGAAGATGCGGAGAGCGAGAGAGAGAGAGAGAGAAAAAAAAATATAGGAACAGCCGGAGAGCGGAAAAGAAAACGAGATATGAGGTACAGACTATCATCACCAACCTTCCAGCAGCAGCATCCCACAGAACATAACAAACATTTTTACCCAGCTCTCAATACATAATACAAAATACAATATATACGGAGGAGAATCGAAAGAGCATATGACAAGCACAGAGAATCAGGTGAAGGAGCCAACATCATTACAGTCTCAGCATCCACTAGCACCTTTTCTCTCTCTCTCTCTCTCTCGTTCTTCCTCGTTCTTCTAGGGATCAAAAGAAATGAGGACAACACACCGAACTGTTTTCTACTTCTTCCTTTTTATCTCGATCCTTATTCTCATCTTCAGACTTCAGACTCTCAATTCACAATCAGTCTCTGGAGTTTCTTTCATATACATCACATATTTACAGAATCTTCATCTTCCTCAATCTCTCTATTGCTTTCTGGCTCCAATGCCATCTCAATGGGGAGAGACTACCGTAAATTCTTATTTTCTCTCTGTACAAAAAAAAAAAAAGAATTAAAATCCTAATAGAAATTGTATGTATAGGTTACCTATACTAGGTATATCGTATATCAGTATGTAAGGACCTACAGATTACACATACAAAGAACTTTTTATGTGCAGGTAGAGAATAATATGTCTACAGTTTTGCGAGAGGTGAAATTGTATTCGTATTACAAATATATATATATATAAAGGGACCTCATTTCTCTTCTTCCTTTGGAAAGATTTTTAAGATTTCCCAAGGATGTGCAGATGACGACCAATTCAACCAATAGAAAACAATTCAACACAATTCTAGACTCAAGATGCAGTCAACATTTCACAAGTCTTTATACTTTATACCTATACGTACAATATGTATTGGGCCTAAAGGAAATTTGAAAAGATTCAATATGATTTTTTCCCTTTCCTCCATTCGGCATCCGTATACATAGTCTTATGAATCTTTCAATATTTCGACCTCTCTATATATGTATACAATTCATATTATACATCTAAACTTCTGAGTGCGTGTACAGATTTTTATAATACTACACTACTACACAACATCTACATGAAACTTTGCCCATAAAATTGTCTACATTCTTCAATCTTTATTATAAATAATAATAATAATAATAATAATACGAGACATTTTAGTTAGCGTGGGAACCCACCACTCAGAATCATTTCCGTGTATTTCCTATATTATATCGTTGAAACTTGGGAGTCGACAGTCGATTGTGCAACGTTTATACGTTGAGCATGAACGGGGGACCCTTTTGCCGTCACTGTAAGTGCACAACAAGCTACAACGTTACATGATCATAAATTAGGACGGTTCTATAGTACAATACTTAAATTTTTTGTGTTTCCTTATTCATCTTTACTATGCAGACTTTACTTAACTCATGCAGGCAGACATCTTATAAATCTAAACTTTGGCATATAGACACTGCTGAGAATGATAATATTTGTATTAGCATGTGTACGTGTACACACAGTGTGTGCACATTTAATCTGTGAATATTGGTGAAGAAGATGCCAATAAATGTTTTTTGAAAGTGCGATAGAAAATGACATGAAAGTTTTCGGCGGTATTCCTCAAGTATATACCCTCTTTATTTTGCTACAAGTTGCATTAAATATTTCATATACTGTGTGTGTGTGAATTTCAACTCAAGAGTGAGTGAGAGAGAGGGAGAAGAGAGTGAACCCTTTTCCTACCGCTCAAATGGGGAAAGAACAAAGAAGCAAAGGTGAGATTAAGAGTTTTTATTCAATGTGCACTTCCAATTCCAAAGGAGATATACTTTTGAGGAAACAGATGGAACGGAAACTGAAAACGGAGGAACTCACCAATATAAATGTATATTATGTGTGTATATTATGTGTGTATAGTGTGGAGAAAAGAGACCAGACGGTGACAGAAGGTGAGGCAGACTATGAAAAGCAAAAGCCAAGTCAAGTCAAACCAAGATACTTGATCGTCGTAGTCTATATGAGGGATCTTATCGAACCACCCAATATGGTACGCTTTTAGTAGTAAATAATATATTCATTTCGAGGCCTACTTCCTCAAATCAAAAGGTAACCAATCCAATGACGGATGGAAGAGGATTGTTTTCCTCATACGACTTTACATACTTTACATACCCAACTAATATGATGTAACCAAAACATATGAACACACAACACACGTGTATATGTATTTAATATAATATAATACTGGCACACAGTAATATATAGTAATATGTAACAACATTAAAGTGTTTGAAGTTCACACACACCTTGTACAAATAATAGTTGCAAACATCGTTGAAAAAAAATCGTTGTTGCTCTCTTTGACATGGAAAACGTAAAAACTAATTCAAAAGTAAATTTGAGTGGACAAGAGACAAAAAGGTATTTGATTCATTCGGGTTCCAATAGGGACACACGCACATGTACATACTTGTCATGCTTTCTCCACTTATTCCATCTCTATATAATGTACAAGTTCATTGGAGATGTTCCAATCGTCGTGTTTATGTGTATCTATCTATCACCTACACAAAAAGGCAGAGTCACTCTCATTCTTCAGCTCTCCTTCAACTATGCTATACGATTAAACGATAAAACGTATTACTTTTGAAGTGTTCATCTGTTTCTGAGACTCTCATTCTCTCATAAGTTCTATATTTGTTGCCAGGATTTCTAATTTCTAATTTGTCAATTTTTATATGTTACATCACCTAAAAATGTTCAAAGATTCAAGTTGAAATTCATGTTCATTCTTCATTACTATATGTAGTTCCGTTTGTGACAAGCAAGTCCGCCTTTTCCCCTCGTTCAACTTCTCCTTTCTTCGTTTCTCATCACCCTCGACAGATTAGTCAGGTAATACGAATGAGAGGGAGAGAGATAAAGAGTTGGTGTTAAGGTTTTTGACTCAAGTATTATAACAATATAACCATATGACTGTTTTTGTTTTGTATTTTTTCGTATTATAGAACAAGAGCAAACGAGACGAGAGAGAGAGATAGATAGAGATAGAGATAGAGACGAGAGAAGGAGAAGACGTGAAGGTAAAGAATATCTATATATTCCTGCCCGTCTTTTAACGGATGCAGAGTCAGGTGCGGAAAAAGGATGCTGCTGACGGACTCCAAGGTATGGCTATACGTTTTGATGACGAGAAGAAAAAAGATGTTCTGCATCCTGCAGTTTATGTAGTAGTAGTACACAACATAACATGAATTGAATAGACTATCAACTAGTGAAGGAGAATGGGAAGAAGAAGGAGAATGAGGGAGTCAAAGGTATAGTTTCTCTCTTTTTGTACAGTGTACAGCAGCTATCGCCAACCCGTGTCTCGCGAGACAAGAGTGTCTCTTCAGCCCGAAATTTTTAACACAGAGGTATATGGTAGTGTGTGTGTGTAGACAGAAAAGCGTTTTTGGTCTATCTGTCGGTGTCTCACGAGACAAAAAGGTTGCCGACTACTGGTGTACAGTGTACACTTACTTTCCATGTAGATTTTGAATGTACAGACACAAGTATGGACATGGACACATCGTTTGCACATCCAAACAATCCCAACAACTCGTCGACCGTTTGCTTATCATCCGTCTACGTAGAATCTAGATGAAGAGAGAAAAACGGACTCTTGTTTTTGATCCTGAGAGACAAAAACTTCAAGTTGTTTTGTAATAAAGACTTTTGTTGTGGTAGTGGCGGAAAATCAACCGCCAAATAAAAAATTCCTGTACATAGGTAAATGTACAGCATATTAAAACATTTTATTTATGCAAAGAGAATGTGTGTGAGACGAAGAGAGAGAGAGAATAAAAGATGATAGAGAGAGAGTGTGTGTATGTATGGATATTTTTACACGAACGTACATATTTATCTGGATTTTCATGCACACAGTTTGCTGTAGATAGAATGCATTACGTAGGAGTGTACGCGATTAAGGAATGAAAAGGGTGCAAGATGTGTGTGAGTGTGAATACTGCATGGCTATACATATACAGACAGAAGAAGAAACTGATCACACCTGGCTCACCTGTCATGAGATGTTTCCTAGTCTTGTGCTCCCAAAGGACGTTGTGAAATAATAGCATCTGCAGTAAAGAGTAAAGTAGTACTTGGTTTCCTTTCGTATATACCTAGCTACTATAGTTACTTTGTGATGGGACGCACGCGAGACTTTTTTGACTTGGACTTGAGAGTCAACTCAGTTTTTTCCAAAGAGTTTTACTGCTAAACTCCCTAAAGACTTTCTCATCGAAAGGGATCATCATAGTCCGTCCACGGCTATCTGCTATATGCTCAAGTCCGTGCAGGAAGCATCTGTCTTCCAATAATAATACCAGCAAAACGAACGAAGGAACGACGAACGAGTCAAGAATGAGTTGAGTTGTGTGTGTGTGAGAGAGAGAGAGAGAGACAGTACCAGAGCAAAATACTAACTTTTTAATTTTTATATCATCTTTCATATCAGAAAAAAACGCAATAATGATTTTCTTCCACAATGCCAGTACATGTACATATAAAATTATCTATATATTCTACACACTTGTCTTTTATTCAATGTGTGCTCACCAACGTCGTCTTTTGCGTACCTACCACATATATACAAGTCAAAGAATCATCATTTATTAAACCTAATTTTATCTATTAAAATTTCATCAACTGCCAACATATACCTACTTCAAAGAATGTGTATTATTCATCATTTTTAATCTTATCGGCATTTTATCCCCGGCTTGGAATTGTACATGGCATGTGAACAAGTACGCTATGTGAGAGAGCTCAACTTAAATACCAACTTCCTCAGCATACATGTCTGTCTACTTCATCTCCTATACACACGTCATCATCTCTCCCATTGGAACCAAATCAACAAAAAAAGGGGAAATTCATCATGTGAATTGATTTTGAGTCATCATTTTTGTACATTTTCTGATATTTAACTATTTTAACTTCATCTTTCTTTGACATGATGATTCAAAACATTACACTTGAAATCCCTATAATGTGTTTGCTTATTTTTCCCGAGATCAATAAAACTAGTGATTTTTTTTCAGAAATGATGTATAAATAAAAATGGCAATCAGATTTGTTTATTTAAAAACTTACATTGTTGACTATTGATTATACAAAAAGAAGTCCATTTTTCGTTGGAACTATAACGCATAAATCTTTAGTTTTTTTAGTGGGAAAACAGAAAGAGAGAGAGAGAGAGACGCTGAGCACACGTTCATACGATAATATAGTAGTAATAGTTGACCAACATCTGGATTGCCGTAAGGTTTTAATTTCGATTCCTAATGTTATCCATTATATCTTTCGTTTAGTACACCTAAAATACTGGCCACCATTCAAGGGATGCTGCTCTGCTACCTGAATTTCCACATGAACCTGCTCCTCGAAAGGTGTTTGCCGCATTATACCTATACCTGCCTATGTACATACAACTGTATGTATGTTCGTGGGTTTGGTATTGCTCGACGCTACAGTTGTACATAACTTTTTGTAGGTAGTAGTAAATGTTGTATAAGTAGTTATCTAAATACTCATGTTCGTCAATAGGAAAAGAAAATACAGAGGGAGAGAGAGAGAGAGAGAGAGAGAGAGATGAAATAACAAGTTTAGCACGTGCCCGAGACAGTTTGAATACAACAAACAACCTCACGGTAGCTTTATGTAATGTAATAAATTGAGTGTCTAAATTATTTGTTATTTCAGGCAAGAAGTGCACATGGATTTTTTAATTGATAATTCTGAAATTACCGACTAAACTCAAAGGTTTTGAGTTTTGGATTTGTGTTTTGTGTTTTGAGTCAAAAACATATATCCAAATCCAATACACTTTGATTTCTCTATACTCATGAGCTTGAACAAAACTGTCATTAAAATGCGACGAAGTTTTCCATCTTGTTGTGTAATTTAAAATTGCAGGCATATACAGACAGATAAATGGATGAAAATGGATCATCATGGAAGGAAACGGTGTAGTGTAAGTAAGGCTACAAAAGTATAGGCTGTATATTATATCTGTGTTATATATATTTGTGTAGTTAGTATATTGTTTTTCTCTTTCTCATGGTGGAATTGAGTGAGTTGATAGGCGAAAATTGCTTTGATATTATTTGGTATTTGCTACAATTACTCCCTCCATTGTGAACATCCTTGTGAGAAGATTTTCCTACACAAGAGGACTATAATACAATAATGATGATGGATCTGGTCTTGTTTCATTTTCTTTAATCATGCTTATAAATCCACATTCCCTTCTTTTCAATTCTACATACACAGATATATACATATTATATATTGTACACAAGAACGTGTAGATTCTAGATTCACCTCTCTCTACTGTATGAATGTATATAGTTTTCGCTTTGCAAAGTGTAAGGAAAACGTTCATATATATATATTCTTCGTCTTCTTCGTCTTCTGCGTCTTTTCCACATTTCTTCTGCTCCTTGCAGATGGATGGGAATGTAGAAATCTAGAATGAGACATGAGAATTTTAGAGTTGTGTAACCTCTTTGATTTCATTTCAACCATGCATAGATAATATAACAAATAAAAACTTGGGATTAGCTATCTATGGAAGTCATAATAATATATGTGCATGATATATCTATACATAAATAAATATATATATATATATATACACACATTGGGACGGGAGACGAGAGCAGACAGAGAGCAGAGAACAGATAAAGGTAGCTGATACTCGCTCTCTCCCTCTCGTCAATGATGATAATTTGTATCGAATGTTCCTCTACACATACAGATATACAGATACTCAGGTTCAAAGTTTTGAGTATGTATATATCCTACACACAGATAGTGTGAGAGAGAGAGAGAGAGAGAGAAGTCAACCCCTGACTTTTGTGTAATTTATAATACTTGAGATAGAAATACTATGATGATGATGATGATCATGTAGTTGGCAATAAGAGGTGCTTATAGAGTGGGAGGGAGGTAAGATGGATTTCATATAGACATAGACATAATGTTTTGTGTGTGTGATTATTAGAGAGAGAAAGAGAGAGAGAGAAGCAGTTTTAGTGGAAGTGGGATCCCGTCCATAATACTTCTATTGTCTACGATGTGATGAGAAGATGTGCGAAGAAGATGCATCACCCCAAGATTGAGAAAGGAAATGGACCGGTTTTCGTCCTTTCGTCCTTTCCGGCCCTTTGTCGAAGAAAAAGTTGAAATTTTCTTATGAGAAGCTCTTCGAAGAGAATTTAATCGTTTTTCATCCGTTTCCTACACGTCTTCTTTCTCTCTCTCTCTCTCTCTCTCTTGCTCTCACTCTATGCATGTAAATTTCGTGTTAGTAAAAACCATCTCAACTGCTCTCAAGACTCTCTCTCCCTCTGGTCTAATACCTTGTTGATCATGTTTACTCTGACTCTGATCCTCGTCTTATATATATATATTATATGATTATGATTTATAAAACAATGCTTTCATGTATGATATTGCATGCTCCCCTTTTTATTTTACACTACACATTGTACAAATATACGTGATATTAACCATTGTATTGTTCAACTATTCAATGAAAGGGGACAAATGAGATTTTAAACTAACCAACAGTTTTCAGTTTTCATGAAATTGTAAAATTATTAAAAAGAATTCACGTTTCCAATTGTTAAGTCACATGTAGAATGAGATTTCATAGATTCTAGTCCTAACGGTTTTCTGTATAAGATTTTTGACTTCCTATGTGATGAAGACTTTGAGATTAAGTATAGAAATCGAAGAGCGTATATGAAAATGGTAACTTTCAACTTTAGATCTAATTAATAACTATGGAGGAAAGAAAAAAGGATAGCACAAAGTTGTACACTTAAGGGAACTCGTATGTACCCTTTAGTGGCGGGTACTTTTCTATACATGTATACCTACAGTTCTGTACTACTGGCTAATTAACTCTTTCCTTTATGCCATATCATTTCGATTTGAAATTCAGCTCAAGATTTGTGTGTAAGAAGCCTTATTACTATATACATTGACATGTATACATGAGAATGTGGAAAGTGCACCACACGCTCTTCACACACAGCAATTAAATTCTATCTTTTACTATTAAATGGAATGGCTCAGTTGGTGAACAGAAGTAAGTAAAAAAAAAAAAAATTCTTTTACTCTACTTCTTTTGGCGGTTGACTTGAGACTACAATCAATTTCAGAGGGAAAACGTGAGTGTCTCTAATTTTTTGTACGATTGTGTGTGTACATGTACATGGTGAGCTTTGTTTGCATGAACTATAAGAACTATAATAGCAGCAGCTCCATACTTATTTGGTAAACTTTTGAGAACTGAGTGAGAGATATCTATGAGGAAATTTGAATCGAAATTGTAAATTGTCCTCTTCCCTTTTCCTCTTCATCATGTTCAAGTCGTCAATATTCCAATTTTCAACACTTATATTTACATCCCCATGAATTTTTCAAACACTGGTCACTCACGGACTCATGGATGATGAATCGCACAGGGAAAAATGAGCAAGAAAATGAGTGGTGTTCATTTTGTTTTGTTTCAAAATACTTTCAAGGTTCATGCTTTGATTGAGAATTGAGAAGTTGACTTGGTTAACTGAATTTAACGGAATTTATCATTTGTACACAGCAATAGCTTTATCCTATACATGAAGACAGAAACGAAAATAACGAAACATATCAGTTTTTTGCAATGTTATTATTAATTTTGTCCGTCTTGAGTTTTGACAAGTGAAAGGAAAACGTTTTTTTTTAATTGCTCATGTGTATTATAAATGATATATATATGGAGTAGTTGGAGAGCACAAGTTGTGGGGTGAAAAGTCGAAAATTCAAGTTGAATAATATATGTATACTTTATCTCGAGATGGATGGACGAAAAATTGCCCTCCTCAACTCACTGTACATAATGCGATGCGAACGGAAGTTAGTGTAAACGGGATATAAATGTATGAGAGAATGAATAACTATTTGAAGGGATAATATAATATAATGCATATATAGGTAGGTAGATAGAGAGTAGTATATAATTTAGTGGTGGAGCAAAGAAGTTCCAGAGATCATTTTGATTACTTACGTCCTTAGTCCTCATCATATTATCTGTATGAGAGAGAGAGAGAGAGAGAGAGAGCGGGTGCGAGAGACAACAAAGCCAATGGGTTCGTATGTATTGTATCATGAACTATGTGTAATGTGTATAATACACTTGAAAGACAAAATACAAAGGTAAAGAGTATACAGGTAGGTAAAGTACTAGTAGAAGTGTACAAGTAGACATATACCTACACCTACACACTATACATAGTACACTCACATATATTAAATGAGTGGAGAGGGCTGTGCTGTGGTTACTGTTAACTATATCTCCCGTACTACGGTTCTTCCTCTTGTGTACATACAGCATACGCACATCGTCCAAGAAAAAGGTGAGCGCATCAGAACTTCCTCTCAAAGACATATGGCAAATATGATGATACTTTGACTCTGTCGGAAATCGGATGCTTCGAAGGAAACATGACAAGAACTTGGAAACAAACATGATGAGGAAAACTACTATACACAACAAAACTTTCTCGCTCGCTCTCTCTCTCTCTATCTCTGTGTACAGAGTCTGAGTCTTTCTATGTGTATCTTCAAAAAAATAATACATCATCCGATGAAGTTCATCCTACACAATTTCAATTTCCAAGTTTCACAAGCAATATGTATAGCAATACATACTCAATACTCTACACTACAATGTAGATGTATCTGTAGAATGAACTCGCGATGTACATACACAAGTGTAAAGCATAAGAGTCATCCTCGTTCTCTTCTTCTTCTTCTTCTCCTCCTCCGTCTTCTTCTTCTTTTTCTCCCAATTCATCCGTCGTCCCTTTTTCTCCTTTTGTATAAGTCTCCCTGTTTTTATCGTTTCCTCTGTACAGATATGACCACGGTTACCTGCTACCCATTACCGTTTGTAGGGTGTGTATACAAAGGTATTAAGTAGACTTAACATGCTACAATAGATAGTACATGTACATATACAGGAATATATCTGTATGTACGCAAATTGTAATTCTCTATTCATTCATGGACTAGAAAAATGTTGAGGGGAGCAATGAGCTCATTCAATTGATTCGTAATTCGTAAGGTTGTGTGTGTATAGTGTAGTGTGTGGTGCCCGTGTGCCTCTCTACTCTATCGTAATTGTTACATTTTTTCTTTCTTTCTTTCTTTCTTTCTTTGTCGTTATCTTCTTCAATGTATCACTTGTATTCATGTCAACTTTTTTTTTTACATATGATATAGCATCATTCCTTTATTTCATTAAATTAGTTAATGTGATACATCGAGCCATCGTATTAGCCGCAATTTAGAATCATACTGAATTTTCCTTTTGATCTCACCTACGTTTTCCTACTTATCCACTAAGTAAAATATAGTAAGTATATAAATACATGTGATTTATATAAATGTAAGTATTCAATCCAATCCTTTGTCTAAAAACAAGGGAAGGTTAAAGAAAATGATGGATTTTTGTAGTCAAATTGTAATACTTACAAAGGTCAGTCGATTATAAAGTAAAAATATATACTCACAGAGACACACACACAAGGCAATGAATGAGAATGTATAGTGGATTCTAGAATGTATAACATGTAGCTTTGAAAAATGAATATATATTGATATTGATATTAAACAAATTTGAGATGGAGGAAAATCATTGAAGTCGAGTCATAATTAGACTAATAAAAATAATTAGCTGTTGTATATACAGAAGAAGGTGAGTTGATAAGTAGTAATTTGAACATTTGTAGACTGCATGGTTATCCTTTGTGTATACATCTACAACATCTTACATATAGATACAGAATATAAACATATATATATATATAGTAACCTTTGTTAAACAGTGTATATATATGGTTATGAATTATGATCGAGTATATTAGAATTGTGTATTCTAAATAGTTTATATTGTAGATAGATGGGTATGGGCAATGTGCGTATCGTTTGTATAAATTTAATCACAAGGTGATAAATAATCGAATGATATAATCTAGGTGAGGATGTAAAATGACGACGTCGACGACAACGACAACAACAACATCGAACGCTCTCATTTCTCATTTCTTTCTTTTCAATCATGTGAAAATAATTGGAGTTTATAGTTTTTTAATTTAATTAGTAATCCGATTGGCACGACGAGGATACACAGTAATGTACACAGTATGTATTACACACACACATACACCATGCACAGTTATCTATGCATGTATTATAAGTATTATAACACAGAGAGCGTAAAGTATATGTGGTGTAAAATGAATGATTAATAAACTTTCCTATTCAACTGAGTCGAATTGAATCAATTGAATGCTGCATACACAATGAGCAACTTGAGCAATCACTATACACAATGAAAACAACATAATGAATCAAACAAACTGAGCCATTATCAGTTTTTTATATGGCTATTTTCAATATGTGTATATACCTAAACACAAAGCATCTAGAATCCAACAAATAGTATCATTCTCAAAGTCTAACAGTACAATCATAATTAATAATAACATTAAATATATATATATGATATATACATATCTGTAAAATGTACGTATATCCATCATTCCAGTATTCGTTTTAGCAACTAGCGTGAAGAATAGCGTGTATATGTTTATTCCAAGTGAATAAATAGACTTTTCACCAGTTTGTTGGATTAATGACAAAAAAAAGTAGCCGTGTGAATCCTTTCCTTTTTTTAGAAGGAGAGGGAGAGAGAGAGAGAGAGAGCAAACAAATTTAAAAAAAATTCAGAGATGATGATGCTTTGAAAAAAAACGAGTTATTCGCTTCATGTATCAAATGACAGAGAACGGTAATGATGATAATATGATGATGATATACACATGCATTCACACCACTGTTGATTGACATTAGTCTTGTGACTACACACACACAACATGTACGTACATGGAACATGTTTCTAAATTCAATATCAATGTGAGTAAACATACAGACAAAAAAATTGTATGTACATGTATGATGTGTGTACTCAGTACTCAGGTAGAATAGGAGTGAGTCTCAGTGTGAGTGTATGATGAAAGTGTCAACTCTTGTAAATCTAAATCTAAAGGAGATCAAGTGCATGAACGGCCTCGTTTATAAGGTCCCAATCCTCTGTTGGTATAGTAGTACTTCTACGACCAATAGATCAATGCTGGATGGAGTTTGGAAACTCACAGAATCCAGAATCAAAATCAGTCAGGGTGTGTATCTATATCTACCGATGAGAGTTCTCTCTGTGGGTTCCCGTTCTGGTGACGAACGTACAGATGAACGATGAGAGGTGCGAACCAGAGTCAGAGCCAGAGAGAGAGAGAGATAAATGTCATGTCATATGTATGTGTGCAAATATAGATAAGACCAATCTCTGAGAGAAGAGTTATTTCATGATTCTCTCTCTCTCTGCTCTCTGCATCCGTACATTACTAAAACAGAATATTACAGATTACAGTATATTATACTCTCTCTGGTCTCTTATTAAAAATTTCATTATTTTTCACTTCCAGGTATTTCGAGATATAAAAATATACACACTGTTACTTTTTAACATTTGATAGAGATGAATTGAATTTTTTTTTACTACGCTAAACACATTTAATAGAGTCTGCATATATATTTTATATATCTGTGTATTTATCATCCCTGAATCCTCAAATGTGGACTTACAGACAGCTACATATACACTACTTGATGGGTGAATGTAGATTGTAGATTGCAGTTGGGCAGCAACTAAAAAGTTTATCCAATTTCTCACTCTCTCATCACTCTTGTTATTCTCTGTCCAACATCCCACATAATAGTGATTTGATATACACACAAGGGAAACAATCATTGTGGTAAATTCTCATGTTTGAGAGCTGTTTTAACTTGACTTTTTGTCATGCCAGTTCATCCGTTCGTTGAGAATCAGAGGAAAATATATTCTATCTGTATGCATAAAGCTTATATATATATACCTAGGTATCTGTATTCTGTATGTTCTGTACCTTGCTCAAGTTACTAAATAGGCACTTGGTCATATTTTTACAAACTCTCACAGGCTCTTTGTTCTCTCTCTCTCTCTCCCTCTCACTCTGCAATTGATTATAGCTGATTTATTTTCTCTCTTTAACTACATTTTTCTTTACTTTTTTTAGTCGTTTGCAAATAACGCTGGTGTAGCAATAATTTACTATGAGATGTGCATACCAATACGATTCATTCTATTGTCGATTACCAACAATGCAAGCAGATTTTTTTTTCGCCTCCGTGTATACTATATATTGTCCATATCCAGCACTAAGAAAATCATCATTTTGCATTCAATGTAATAACTAGATGAGATGTTCGGGGTTATAATTTGTAAATAATTCGTCATATTTTTAGATTAAACAGACAAAACTAAGCTAGAGCTTAATTTTTCAAAGGAGAAGAGTTAAGACTGAAATAAGTACATACAAGTATGTATGTATGTATTGGATTAGGGTATTTGGCATAAGGATATGTATGTGGTCCTGCAGGACGGAAAGGACAAGCTTATATGATATATATCGTACATATCATAATGGACAAAAAAAAGACGATGGACTATTTTGCAGCATACATAATACTATCTTAAAACGAAAAGATAATCCGAAGAAGAGTGGGTACCTATAGATACATAGAAGCCAAGTCAAGTCAAGCTCATGGGATCTACCATCCCCCAGTTGTTAATTTACAGTGTGCATTGTACACTGTACAATATAGATTGTACTACATATGTACGAGAATTGTATGTAGGTAGTTTTAGTTATTGTATTGGGAGCAAGATGATAACGACGTATGTAAAATGAATATATATGTCCTGGTATGTGTGTGTATTTGTGTATGTGTGTGTAGTAAAGTTTAAACGTAGGTGGAAGAAAGCTTCTGCGTGTGCTCTCCTCGTTTATTATGTATGTATGTACATGTGAATACAAGTTGAGGAAAAAATAGGCTGCAATGCAATACTGATCAGAATCAGGGACACATTTATTCTCATTGAACAACAAGGTATTTCGTATTTCTGAGATACTCAGCATGTACATCAAGTATGTGTACTCACTTTAGATTTTCGAAATGTACAATACATTATTATACATATACTCACAAAAATACTAAAAAATCAAGAGACGAGTAAGAAAGAGAGAGAAGAAGAAAATGAGAAAATGTAGCATAAAAATATTCAAGCACCCTTTTTATCATTATTATCATCATTGGAGGAGAAATGGGGATGTTGCTCATGATGATGACGACGATGAGGACGGTCAGAATGTGGGAATGAAATCAAGTTTCTCGAGGATAACGAAAACGAACGAATAGATGAATGCAAAAAGAGCAGACTAGCATATGTTTATAAGGAATAAGGATATGGAACATCTCTTTACGGATCAGCGACTACTCTCCTTGCTAAGGTCCTCTCTCTCTCTCTCTTTCTCTCCTCTAGAAAATTTATGCTGGATCCAGAGACTACTACATTGTTTCCCAGTGGACTTTAGTTTCATCCAACCATCCCAAAGTCATCACATTTTCATCCTATGAAGAAGATATAGATAGATGATGAAAACGCGGAGCCGAGCCATAATAATAATAATCAGGGGAGTCAAAAACTGTGTGTATATATGTGTGTGTGTGATGAACAGAAGCTGAAACTGACTCTCCCGTGCCTTGTTCCTTCATATAGAATCCCTCGCATAGTCATATCTAGTCACAGATTGCATGGATGATATCACATGCATAACTTATTCAACTCACCTATTCTCTCTCCACGTGCGGAAGGTACATCTACAGAAGATCAATAGTCGTCTCTGAGACGCGGGAGAAACAGAGAAAGAGCGAGAGAAAATTTCGAGTCTAGTCAACATTCGACTAGAAAACTGGATGGCTTCTATCTTCTCTCGCTCTCTCTCTCTCTTAATGCTCTGCATACTATGCTAAGCTGTCTCCTTAAATCTATATGAATATGTATATATGCCAGTATGTAGATGGATCATGATCATAGCTATACTTTTTATCCAATTTCTATAGAATGTATATAAAAACTAACTCGGAGAATGTAGTACATTCAGGAATCAAGCTAAAGTCAGTTTCTCAAATATCTGCAAAATCCCATCCGCAGTCTGATTTCCAACTTTTGACTTTTGACTCCTCATGCACACACACACAATCAGTAGAAAGAAAGAACAAAGGCAAGAGAGATGATCATGTATGTAGGTAAAATTTTGTACTTTTTTTTTGCGTGAGAATATACATAGAGAGCATGAGACAAGGAAATGGACAAAAAGGTATGAGCATATATTATGTACACAGAACGACCCCACATTTGAGTTTTGTTTTAACTCAAGTATGTTAACTTTCAACCATGATTTTTAATACTTTGTTTTCTCGATAGCCATTATGTGCGTTTGGTTTAATTTTTGTAGATTTTGTTTGAGAGTCAGGTCAGAGCTTTGGTTGGATCTGAATATTATTGACATGATGAGGAGTTGTCTCTATTTTATTTTGATATGCTCTATAGCGGCTGTACACAAAACTCTTGGACTTGAATGTACCTAGGTATATATATATAGCGGCTGTATATTTAGTCTGTGGACATTTGGAAAAGAAGGTATTCAAAGGGAGAAAAGGAGAGGTAGAGAGAGAGGGAGGCAGACATTTTCCATCACGCAGAGTGAGAGCAAACCAAACCAGGAGAGTATATAAAAAGGCTAATAATCAATACTTCTACTCCACATTGAATCTATAAAACTGTTCTAGGTATGTCGTCCTAAAATGAAAGGAGTAGTGTACCTTTATATAGCTTCCTTTCTTTGTGAGTATAATAGAGGCAGACTATAATGTATATATATAGCCTTTCATGGCTTTTTAGCTTTTTTACTTTTCTGCTCCCTGGCGTAATCACATACACATGATGCTCTCGCGCTGTTCTCTTCCCCGAAACTGAAACACGGATCCGAATACACACAGAGCATGTGTGTACACATACAGAACTCCAGTGTCAGTATCAATGACAATGTTCACCCTTACAAAACTGTTTCTCCTATTTATTTATTTCTTCTAACAGAACGCTGTACCATTAAAACGTTGACCTCTTTTTGTAAACAAAATATTTACCGTACACAGATTCAACGAAAAAAAGTAGGAAATAAATTGTTTTTTTTTTAAATAAAAAAATCTATCAAAATACTTTCAAGCCTTGTTTATTTTGAGTACGAGTAGAACAAAATTTAAATGTTGTTTCTAAGGGTTTAACTTATCTTATAGACATTTCATATTGCAATGCCTGTTTTTGAGGCAGTGTATGTACATAATCAATGTGTTTTGTTTTCAGAGGGACCGAGTGAAAACTCAAATTCTCTTTAATGTTTTTTATATATACCTAATACTGCATGCTGGAGGTACGCGATTCGTAATTCCTTAAATGAGATTGTTTTTTAATACTACTTGAGCTATATAGTATAATGGAGCATTTGTAATATGAAGGCATCAAGCCGTGTAAAATGTGACTTTATCTGTGAGAATCATGAAAAAAAATATGCTGAGAGTCCGCGGAACAATTAAGTCCAACATTAGATTGAGCTTGAGAGTAAATAACACTTTGGATCAAGTTTGAAATGAGTGAAGGAAAACTAATATCTTGTTCATGTTTTTGTAATATTATTATGAGAATGCTGGTTCAATTAGCTAAAATTATAACTTATAACTCTTTCAAGTACAACTACAACTGCAGATTACGGATCGTGAGGAAGACTATATGGAATAACTAATTTGTATATATATGTACATGCGTATTTATTTACTACATATTCCCAATGTCCAACCTTGTAGATAATATAGAAATGATTATATATATGGAATGCGTATTTTAACTTTGATACTCCATAAGAATTCACCTTCACACACAAAAATCATCATCGTACTCACTCACTCACTCTCATAAATAGATACTTATTTACAACAAGGAAAATATATAGGGATAACGTAAAAGAAGAGATAGCACTCTCGTTTTATGCCCCAAGTTTATGCAAATATATGTAACTGGATACATTAGTATATAGCATGTCGTGTAAGGAGAGAGGAGAGCCTTTTAGAACCAGACCAGCATAATTCTCTTGACTCTTGTTGAACAGAGAGAGAGAGAGAGAGAGAGAGAGAGAGAGACATCACATCACATCAATGTACAAATATCGTCAAACGTTTCCTTCTATATTACGTGATTGTTATGTATACATACTATTTATATTGACTCTCGCCTCACACTTTATTATTAATAACAACAATAATAATAATAATATCCGAATAATATATACATGGAAATTGAGTATATGTATGTACTGTGTGTGTGTGTGTGTGTGTGTGTGTGTGTGTGTGTGTGTGTGTGTATATTCATATGCACTTACTATAATGAAACATCATGTAAACCATGAATTCACGTGCTATGCTCATAATAAAGGAAACACATTAACATTTCGATATTTACTTTCAGGTTTTGATAACATGGGATATTAGAAGCTTAATATCACAGTAAGCATGTGCGTTCCTATGTTGTATTGTGTCTTTTTTGAGTAGTTTACTGGTTTTATTTGCAAGTGCCTCGCTATGCCTTGTCTTACAATTCCAATACACATTAGACTTACATTTAGAGTAGAGTGTGTGTATATATGTAAGTACATAATATAGATAATACTGATACTCTATTGAACATTCACAATTGAGAAGGAATAATAAAGGTTGACTGAAATGCACAATATTTTGTGGACAATGGAGATTCGAGAGAGAAGCAACAGTGAAAACGATACCGGCTCTCTGCCTGACTTGAAACATTTACTTTTAGCTATACATTTACATTAAATGAATCACAACATGCTTTTACGTTGTGCTATATATGACATTTTTTTTACAAGGGAAAACAAGTGTACCTTCTCAAAATCCTATGAAAAGGGAAACCATTTAAGACTTTTGGTTTTTGCATATAGGGAAATTGTGTTTTCTTTTGGACATACATAATACATATTCAAATCCAAATCAACTTGACACTCATGAATAATTTGATTCTCATCCTTGTTATACATGTTACATCTCAGTCACATTCTTCAAATGCCCCGTCTTTGTTATAGCTAAATTATACGAAAGAATCCCAGCTATTTAGAATAGTAGATAATAAATATTATATGAGAAAACTACTAACGATAAGGATGATGGTATTAAGCATTTTTATTTTGGACATGTAATAACAATAATAAGGTCATTAGAGCGCTTCTTGTATTTCATATATATCAATATCGTTCATTTTCAATATGAATGCTGTTAATCATCATCCAGCATCTCTTTCAATTCGAGACGGAAATCCATAGTGCAGAGTGTGTACAGTAATACTATATAGGTATACACAAGATAAGATTAGAAAGAAAATATCCTTTTATCATTACTGGGAAGAAGACGAAGAAGTGAAAAAATCTTGGCAATCTTTTTATGCAAATAAAGTTTCAAGTCGAAGGTGTACATTTCACATCTATAGAGTAGTTACTTACTTCTATACGATTGACGATTGCTCTAATTGTAAACAATCTATAAAGTGCATATATTGACAACTTGCTCTCTTGTAATATACATCTTCATATTTACATAGCTTGGTTAACGAAATTAAAAGAATGCGTCAACACTCAAGTACCACCATAATTATTCCCTGTAGTCAATCATAAAAATATTGAACTTCTTTTTTATCTTACAAGTCTACTACTAATTCGTCAAAGTAGAGAGATTTTATCGTGATGATGATGATGAAGAAGAACGTCGTATTCATCTCAAGGAAATATCACCGTACAGCCCTGTTTTTATGCAAACTTTGCAGTTTGAATCTACAAGGATGCGACTGAATGAGATAAATCTCATAGCAGGGTATACAGTTACAGAAATGAACGCTCGGATGTTGCATGGTAGTGGATAATTTAATTGTTAATGGCATTTTTTTTGCATACTTTATATATATATTTTAAGATGAGAAGATGATTATTCATGTGACGATGATCTTTGGATAATATACAAAGATGATAACTTCATAATAATAATACTACTAAATATGATGAGGATTGCAGTTTTTTAAGAATGCTAAAAAACTATGTGATTTGGATATTCTCAAGTTTTTTTCATTCAGTATAGTGTATAAATGTATACGAAGTTGTTG
The DNA here is from genome assembly GCA_034699125.1 of Gisinianus flammeolus. NCBI lineage: Eukaryota > Metazoa > Arthropoda > Collembola > Symphypleona > Katiannidae > Gisinianus > Gisinianus flammeolus. The sequence continues at coordinate 135 of JAIUND010001352.1, read as the reverse complement.
GTCCTCGACTCAAAAAAGAAAAGAAAAGAAGAGCATTCAACAGCTGCCGTATATATATATACTAGAAAAAAGCCCGCCGTCCACACGGCGGGTTTTGTCTGTGTGTCTGTCTATGCGTTGCATTCTTTCATCAAA
>JAIUND010001351.1:0-37178 GCA_034699125.1 Gisinianus flammeolus | reverse complement strand
CCTGTGGCTGAATTATTTCCAATCAACCTGCATATCTGGTAGGGAGGGCGAGTGAAGCGAGCGATCTTTAATCTGTGGGATTCTTAAACTTTGCTACTTTGTGCATAGATACTTACCTATGTATCTACCAAGAAAAACGCAAAGTCATTGTAAACCATATGACTTGCCTATAAAAATAACTCTTATCAGTGTTATCAGAATGTTTTCAAACTTTTTGCCCAGGAACTATTTTATAATTTTTTTGGAGACCTTTAGACATATATATAGGACATTTACAGTTAAACTTTTAGCCATATGATGGTCTATACATTCCCAGGGATATGCGTGGATAACGGAGACAACTTCCGCTAAAATATTTTGAATACCATCAAATAAAAGTAGAAATTATCGACGTAGTAACTTTTATATACTTGTTTATTAAATAGTCAAATAAAGAGAGTAAGTGTGTATATTGGTAGAATGCAAGTCCGAGTCTAGGGACATCGTTTGTGAATTCCACAGTTGGGAATGCTATTATGTATATATGTAACTTATAATTCAAAGTCATAAAGTTAACCGAAGCAAACTTTATCTCTGTGTTGGAGATATTGCATTTAATCGTAAGGACAGAGTTCAGAGCTAATCGCAAATCCCCCTGGGGATTGATTGCATGATTTTTCATATTGACATTTTAATATTTAAATTCAAATTTTTTAACTATATTCCTGAGTCTGCAAGTTTTAACCGTTGTCTCTTTGCTTTTTTCTAAACTACATTTTTATAAGTTTTTTTTAATGGGGAATGAACTTTTTCTTTTGTTGATTCGAGGTGGAGAAACTGAAAATGATATTATAAAAAACAATATTTGATATATATATATTATATAATATAAGTATATCAAATACAACTCCACATGCTATAAGTGTAGTCTTAACGACCGCTAGAAAAAGCCCCAAGACATCTTATCGATACGTCTAGTATGATCAGAAAAATGTGTGTACTCTATACGTAAACATACTACTGATAGTAATACAGTATACTGAAAATAAAACTAATCGTACGAACTACTGGGTTCGTTCATTCTTATGGAGTAATTATAGAAATAGGAAAACCATTTATCGAAAAACTTGCTACTCGAGCCGAGTAACTCGGCTCATGTGACAACTAAACAAGTGATATTTTTTTTGCCTACATGGATGTAATATGTCACAGAATCAAAAATTATTACATAGGACTCATTTTATTTTGCTAGCTCAATTTGTAGTTTTGAGTTTGCATATAATATCGTCTTGTCAAAAAGTAATAAAAATTTGAAGTAATCGGAGATGTTAGAATATGAACATTGAAACGAAAAAAACAAATAGGTATATATACATACTAGTATACATACGTACAGTCGTCTGCATACATTGGGCTCAACTTGCATTGGAATTGGAGTTATTGAAATTTGAGTCACATAAAGTGTTCAATTGGATGAATCATATTTGTCATAATAATGTTATCATTTGTTGTTATTTATTATCAGACTCAGGCTGCCAAGCAGTCTGAATGATTCTAACCTGCAAATCCTAGTGATTATAAGAAGCTTAGTGGTATTTTTATGGCAGTAATGTAATCCATGTGTTTTTGTTTTTAGCATTACATCATCCTCAGGTGTTACTGTATAGTCATTGCATTCAAGTCCATCTGAAAAAGGTCAATTTGCAAGGAAATAATAGTCAATACAAAAGCGATAAAAGTGGAGTCATCATTGACGTTGTGTGCTCTACTTTGTATTTTCAATTATAATATGATCAATTATAGACTGTTATCATGCCATGATAAACAAGGCTGTCCTAAAAATACACATACGTTCGTTTCTTACGGATTACTGAGTGTAGGTAATATAATGATGAATTCCTGTGCACTGTTTTTGTAAACAACAACAATCTGTTTCCCCAATGTGTGGAAATTCCACACACCCGCTCATAACCAGTATCATTTTATTAGTTATGAGTAGTTTCGGTCGCATTTTCGAGATAACAATGATATGATGGAATTTGTTTTGATCATTATTAGATTTTACAGGTATGTGTGTAGGGTAAAATCTCTACACTGTAGAGTCCATGTTCTTGACGTCGGATGTCCAAAAATCCCAATAAGTGTTTACGAAAATGAAGTCTGTGTGTGATACTGTATATCTAATTATGATTTCATCTCTTACTAATTGAATATTTTCAAACAAAAACAACCTTTCAATCCATGTCACCCAAATACTTTGCCAAGTTGTTTATTGATACGTACTAGTATAATTCGAATTCTTTTTTGGCATCATCTAACACTAGGATCTGAAAAAAAACGTTTGCATTCAGCCTAAGGCAAAGTGGAAACCCGGAATTCAACCCCCGTTTATCGGGGTTCTGTACCATTTACAGTAGATTTTTACCAGATGGAGCAGCATCTGTCAAAAATTACATACGCGGATAGGGTAGTTTTCTCCCTCTCGGACCGAGAGAAAAAAAAAATCGTTCTGGTTGCTGCTTGTATACAGTGTGTACACTTGCTTCATTACACAGGTATACTAGCGTTCGATTTGGTGATGAACGAAGCATGCATATACATGGTTTCTAGAGGCTTAAAAGTATAATATACCTACTTATAATATGAGGAAGTGGATGGAATAACCCGTTCAAGACGTATTTTCACTTTTTTGCATATTCTTATGTAGAAGAACATGGGCTATTTTATAGAAACAGTTAGAAATTTGTCAAAAAATTGCAAATATTTTTAATTTATTTACAAAAATTACTTAAATTCAAACAAAATATATGACGATTTGTTTCTTGTGATTTTTCGAATTACAAAATCATAAGAAACGCCGTGGCGCCAAAGAGGACAAATAGGAAAACTCAAATATCTCGGCTTCTAGATCCACGTCTTCCACTGGTTTTTCTATCCACTTCTACATATACATATGTGTTCAATGCTGGTATGATTTGCAGTCTTTACTGTATGATTCGTTTCACTTTGTTCAAGCTTTACCTTTTCTCTATATATTTTTCAGCGTAAACCAAATTCTTATTAAGAATACATATTATTTTTTAATGTATTGAACTGATGAGGAAGTATGTACACGAAATGCATGGTATATATGATTTAAGTCTCAAGTGTATTTCAAAGTATGAAATGAGTAATGTAGGTAATAGTAGGTATGTATATGAAAAATGCTCAGTCAAATAACAGAGGAAACAAAACATTTGGTAATTTAGTTTTATATTTTATAAGGCTGTCTTTTATTTCCTTGAAAGAACCTTCTGCACATCATGAAAGACGAGTGGGCGTGGATGGGCATTTTTTTAGAAAATACTCCAAAATTGAAACTATATTTAAACGCGTTCTAATATAATATAGTTTACACACAAAACAAATACAAAATATTACAATTTTTACACGCAATACTTCCAGTAATATACATAGATAATAGATACAAGTTGTACCATACAACTAACCGTACAAAACTTAAGTACTTATTATGACACGTAATATTAACTTTCGACATATATATTGGACCATCGGCTCACATATTCCTCGGATCTGTTAGTCAGTATGACAACTGACGAACTATTACAAAAAATACTAATGGACTTTTCGATATTTCGATTATAATCGTAATTTAAGTTTAATATTTGACGAATTACATTATGTGCTCGACAAAATTTCAATTTTCTGTGTGTATGATATATTTTACTAATTGAATGGCTGTTAAATTTTACAGTCTATTTTGTTGTGTGTATTAAAATATTATGTTGGAGCATTACATTTTATAAATGAATATTTCATCTTTACTCACTATTATATAGGTATGTACTTATTACTTATATATAATTGAATCACAATTTATAGAATCCTGTACAGGATATCCTCGTCATTCACACTCTCAGTCCAAGACAATGTTAATAATAATTACAAATCATTATATATTTGTCAATGTGCATTTTGAAATCGACTGAGATGAGAGACAACGTGGATTTGGACTATGGAGAGACTTATTGAATTAAATCGTATAATAGTTAATGTTATTATTGTATATCATTAAGTTGTACAATCACTTAACTAGACTATATATAGATATACTATGCTTACATATAACTATGCATATCTTTATTCAAGGGTTTCGTAGGCGTTTAATGAAAGACACCTGGTATTTTAGTTCATATGTACAGTACAGTAGGCCTTAAGTGTATTTGTAGTGTATAAATAAAATATGTAATATAGCAATCATTATTTTTTTTTGAAAGCTTCGTTAAAAGTACTATGTTACCACTAGTATTTATCTATGTACAGTATTGTTAGTGATTCTATTACATTAGTATTCACGATGAGTTATTACACTATACTATAGGCATTTTTTTTCTATAGTTGAATCAGTTTGAATTTAGTTTCTCGTGAATTTCAAATACACAAAAGGTACGTAACATTATATATAAAACGTAAAACCAAAGTTTGGTTACCAAACGCCTTCAATTAAATTATTTTAAATATGTGTATAATATACCAGTTTTATAAAATAATTTCCCCAAGAACAAAACTCTATAGTATAGTATATAGTAATTTAGTTTAGTTTAGTATACTTCTTCACACGCAAATATATCATGACCAGCCATTCTGTGTATGCTAAATAAATTATATATAAATAAATAATAAACTAAAATTTTAAACTGCTAACAATATATAGTATCTGTAAAACTACATATGAACTACGACTACAAACAAGTACAAGTTGACGACTTGAGACTTTACCCAAAAAAAGAATAAAATAATTTTTTTAAACAATAACTACTAATTCTACAGTGAAATGAAAATTTTGTGTCATTAGACAAAAGATGAAAGGTAAGAAACGAAATGAAAATGTTTCGGAATTAATTATTATTGTTTTCGAATTAAGTATAACGATAAGAAAATTTTTCTTAGAAAAAACCTGATGAGCAATTTCAATACGAGAAAAGTCTTAATTGTTTTGAGCGAAAATTTGTTACTGTGAATGTGAATATCAATTTATTTATATATATATAGGGAAACTGGAAAAGACAAGACCACAAGTTAAATGTAGGATAAAGGAGGTATCCAAATACAAAAGATTAAATACAACAAGCATTTAACTGAAATGGGCAACCCTAGGAACGAAGCTTGCATATTTGTTGTTTGACTAGGGGTCTCCATCACGAGTCTTCTTCAACAAAAAAAGTAAGAGATCATTCGATGACAATTACATCACTATCGCTTCTGATGAGCGCCGTCAAATACAAACATAACAGTAGGTATGTTGCATTTCCAGCTTTTCAAAAAATTATTATATGTTTTTTAAACTAAAAGTTGGTAAGTGTTCATGTTACACTTCAAATGACTCTATATATTATGTACATTATTTTATATTTAAAAAAATGTGTGGCAGATAATTATATTGTACTAAATCTAGTCGTGTCCCGATTTCTATATTTATAAGCCACCATAAAATAAATTATCCCACTAAATTATATTTAAACAATAAAAACGTAACAAGAACTAAAATATTATTGAAAACATGTCACTGTTGAACTTCAATACTGACCTACGAATACACAGTCAAAATATAGTAAACACTATTTTAAAAAGACAAACAATAGCTTCAAACCCCAAAATAAACTTTAGTCTGAATTTCATAAGTAAACAAAGCCCGTTAGTTAGTAAGTATGTAATTAATTAAGGATTTTAAGTAGCAAAACGTATACAGCACTTAATGTTATCGAGGGATGTTATTTATGTTCATTATTGAACGTTCTGTACAAATCATATATCGATGTGAATAAAATAATTAATAAAATGATTAAGTTTGGCACAATTAAACAAATTCTAAATTGCGAGGAAATCTCGTTTTCTAATCTAATCTGTAATATTATATTATATAGTTTCTCTACAATCTATCAATAATAATAATAACTAAGTACGGATAAAAGTTAAAACCAATAACTTAAAAACCGAATGAAAAGTATAAGCGATAAAAATGTTTATTAACAGTATAATTAAAACAAGTAAAATAATAATATAGTAGAAATTAAATACGTATATAAACACATTTTATAAGTTCGTAAGAGAATCGGAGATCACTTGTTTGGACTAAAAACAACTAAGGTTCACAAATCAGAGACGGTTTTCGTTTTGTAAACTCAAAATAGGAGGTAAAAAAATTAGTTTTTTTTACTGAACTGTTGTATTTAATTTGATTTTAATCTGTACAACTATCTAGTGATGAAAAAAGTAATAATGACTTTACCACTTTTTCCTCTTGTGTAAAAAACTATGTAGAAAATATGAATTGAAGAAGTGTTTTACATTCATTAAGTTGTTGAATCCACAGCTGGAGTCGAGAGAGAGATAGAGAGAGAAGAGATGGTCTTGTAAAAAAATTGTGAAAAATAATCATTCAGTATTTTTTTCCAAATTTTTGTAAAGTTTTAAAGTTGTGTGGTCCCATTTGAGTTGGTCATCATTCTGATTTCTGATTGTGTTCGCAGCAAAGAGCAAGAGATAATTTCCTCGAGCTATTTGAAAGCTATTTGTCGTCGTCAATGTCGACGAAACCAGGCAATTGATGCAATACCAATACCGACAATGGTTACAACACAGGGTAAGTTGATGAGTAGACGGCATTTTAGTGATCGTCGATGGCGAGAGGGAGAAGATCGTCTTCTTCTAGCATTCTGGAAAATAAAAAAAACGGAATTTTCTTCTTTAGTAAGTTTGTTCTTTGAAATAATTATGTAAATACATTCACAATTTTTCATGCATCTAATGCTTGAAATAGGAAATAGGAATCTTCTGCAAGCTAATTCATTTCTATCAGTTCATGATATCTTATCTGTGTTTGTGGTTATTTTAATGGAAAGAATGTCAAAAGATATAATACTTTTTATGTCGATCATCCCAAAATAAATATAAAGAGGGGAGATTTTTCTCACAGAAATTATTATGAACGATATGGTATTTCTGTTTTTATGACACTACAACTCTTGTTCTGTCCATGTAAAAATTTGATCATTTTTTTCTTCAATGAACGTCATAAAGTGTCCTAATTTCCTCGTATAATGTCATGATGAAAAAGCTTGATAAGACTAAAGAATTGACTCTGAGGATGTTTCCATGACTCATGCGAGAGCAAATGAGAGAGGTAGAGGCTTTTTTTGGACACACAATTCGAGATTCGAATACGGTCTCTCTCCCTTTCTGTCTTATTTTGATCAAATAAGCAGACAAGAAAAAAATATTGATGTGAAGGGAGCGAAAAAAAACTTTAATTAGAGAATCCCATCACCTCGTATCGTTTATTAGATCCCTTGAAATCTTACTCGTAAAAGTCAATGGGCGTTGAAAGAAACAAAAAGAGGAGCAAAAGGGTTTTCATTTCACACTGTCGACTGTATCTTTTCTCCTTCCTTCCTATTATAATATTTTTATTCTGACTTATAAGGCTATGTATTTTGTAGTTATCATTATAGGAAAACATTAAAAGAATAAAATAAAGACAGAAATTGCAACTCTCTGTCACTACTATCACTTTAAGCCATGGTATTACTTTAACTGAAGCAATAGTTTTGTCTTTTTATAACTATGTATATCAAAAAATATGAGATGGTCAGGAAAAACGTTGGTTGATTTCTTTTCTCCCTCCAACTTTTTTCTGTTTAGTTTGTGTATTGTAGCCATTGTAGGTATGTTATCTTATATTATAGTCGTATGTACAACATGCGATGATTAAGTTAGTTTTCTTTATTGTATACTCTCTTTTTCTGTCTATAGAAAGCGTACAAACTATATACTATTATGCTACGTGTGCAATCCCAGAGTGTCAAAGTTGAGGCAAAGTCATGAGGCATGAACAATCCGTTTTTTACACGACCTCCCTTCCTTCGTCTCGAAAACCTATAACTCTCAGTTTCTTTCTGTCTTTCGTACAGTTTACTCTACTCTTTCTCTTACATGTGAGCAATCTATTGTCTCTATCAATGAGGCGTGTAATTAAAATGTCAACTAGGTGGTAAACCAAGAGAAAATTTACGAGTGAATGTACCTCTAATTGGAACTGGTCGGCAATCGCTCGAAGTTCGATTCCAGTTTGTCGCCATGGACCCACCAATAATTTGAGTTCTACACTCCAGTCTTCCAATTCCTCAGGCTCGTTTGTAGTGGTAGGATTATTCAGGTTTCTAATTCTTGAGCTTGATTCAAGAGTTAGGTCGAGGGAGATGCCGGTGTGACATTGCACTACGTCCGGCAAAGGGTTTGGAACTCGTCTCGATGTATTGCTTCTTTCTCTAAGATTATCTGTCCAACGATAAAAAGAATACATAGTTGATGAGTTTTTTTTTTTTCAAAATTACTTTCTAGTTATTTGTCTAAAAAAATATTTATCTTGATCGTTTAGTGAAATTATCCAAATGATATTATATCATGTTATTTTTCTTTTCTCTACACAAGAATCATAAGACAAGTGAGAATCGAGACTGGGACTGAAAGAAAAGTAACAAAGGGACTTGAAAACTACGAACGAGAAAAATGGGAAACAGACGACTTAAAAACGAAAAGCGAGAAAAAGTGCAAATGCTAATAGACGGAGAAAAAGTAAATGAGAAAATGAGTTTCAGAAATAAGACTGGAAAAGTGGAATGAGACAGTATGGACTGTGAAACGAGACTGAGAAAAAATGAGTAAGAAAATAAGGTCCAGAAAAGAAACTGGGACTTGAAAACGAAGGGCAAGAAAAAAGGAACGAGAAAATAATTTTCAGAAATGAGACTGGAAAAGAGGAATGAGAAAATAAAGGGGATGTAAAAGAGACTAGAAAACTAAGAACGAGAAAAATGGAAAAGAGTCTTGAAAACGAAGGGCAAGAAAAAAGGAAGGAGAAATTAATTTTCAGGAATGAGACTGGATTCCAGTCGCTGGAAAATAGAAATGAGAAAATATAGAGAATGTAAAAGAGAAAAAATGAGTGAGAAAATAAAGTCCAGAAACTATAGACTGGAATGTGAAAGAGAAAAAAGGAATGAGAACACAAGTATAAAAAAATGACAAAAAACGAGGATTGAGAAAATAGGGAAGAGAATAGAGGTATTATTACAGGCAACAAGTAAGAAACGACAAGTGTGACGTGAAAAAAATGCAAATGAGATTTAGAGGCTAAACTAAAGAGATGACGTAATCCTAAGACTTTGAACTTCTTACTGTGCATTCTAACAATCGTTTACTTAGGTTATGGTCTGCGTGTACATTGCTAATTTATGCAAATACTAAAAATGAACGTTTACTGTGCGTACGTACAGTCAACGTCGGTAAGGAAATGAGATATAAAAAAGCTAAGCACATAACTGGACCTTGTATTCTCACTTTCAATAATAAATGAAAATAATGATAAAAATAAATTTACCTTCAGAGTTTTGAGAAGCCACAACTTGTTGATATCCCATATTGTAATTTTGATACAGAGAGTATAATTCGAAAAATAGATGATCAATGAACGATCGGATGGTAATTGGGTAGCGAACAGGCAAAATCACTTGCTGATTTAGTCTACCATTTGGCACAGTATTATTATAATTATTATTATTGCTTGAATTACTATTATTGGTATTTCTTGAAAAATTGTTATTTGTGTCAATGGGTCCGATTCCTTCTGGCACGTAAATCGGAATGGCCATAATTAGAATACACTTGTCCATAAAACGTACACTAACGCTGATATCCATATAATTTTTCAAAAGAAAAACTTTTCCTCCACTTTTCACTGTTTTTATTTTATTTTATTAACTTAGAATGGATTTGTAAAAGTTCACTGTAGTGTTTACTTTTTGTAAAAACGAATGTTTGTTTTTGTATTTATTTATTTTTGTGTGGTGACAGTGCTCGGTTGTAACAAGTTGTCAACTTCCAAAGTTGAATTTGTGTGTGTGTGTAATAATAGGACTTTCGGGAACTGAAAGACTGAACCTTTCAGTTGAAGAGCTTGGAGATAAGTGATGAGGTTGGGTTGAGATGAGAGCCGGTTATACTACCAGCATGATACGGAGCTTATCCCAAGTTGTAATGATGAAAGAGTGAGTGAGTGTGAGTGTTGTGTTGTGTCGAGGTAGGTAGATGAGTTGCTGTTGATAGTAGTGGTAGTATGTAGTAGGTAAGGGGGAACTCATGAACCCGATACGGAAGTACTGGAGTACGTAGGTATACTTTATAAGTCTCTGTATATATACTATTCAATCTTTATAGGGCAAAGGGGGAACTTTTCTGTATTTCTCTCTCTCTACGTGTAGGCACAGTAGGCAGCTCAAGTTCTGTTTCGGACGACTTGTAAATTCAGACTGAACTCTAACTCGGAAACTTTTCTCCTTTTACATTGACTACACACACCACTACCACTACACACTGCAAGAGTAGGCTTATATGTATGCTAAAGGTTCCAGGGGTAGCTAACTCTAAAAGTGTACCACCACAGTTAGATGACGGTGGCTACCAACTCACCACTCTTACGATGTTCCTCGTCCTCACGTACAGTAGGATAATATAATATTCCCCTCCAATATTCATCCAGTCAGCCAGTTCTCTCTTTTTCTCTGTCTCGCTTAAAGCAAGTCGCTTTATCCAAAACCAACTTTGTTCAAAACTCTTTGCACAGTATATTCCAAATGTTTTTCAATGCAAGCAAGTGAGTATTCGAGTATACGATCAAGTTGTGGATAGTACTTAAAAATGGGAAAATCAACCCTGAAAATGAGCTGAAGAGAAAAAGATCCTTTTTTTTAAAATTCTTTTTTTTTTTCAGAGTATGAGGAAATGCCTGGTATGTATGTATATGATAATAAATACATACAATTACATACTTATATATTCATCGTATTACATACATAGGTAGTAATAGGTACTGTGTATATATGGGTAAACTAAGGGAGTAGGAAGCCATAGGAGACAAATTGAATATGTATGTCTAAATCTAATATAGGTATGTATCTGTGTACATGAGTTGCCTCGAGAAATAAAAGTAGGTCACTGTCGCGTCCAGTCATCATGCCTTTGCACGTACGATAATTATCTTTCAGATTCCCTAAAATAATAGTTGGCTGATGCATAGTATTTCTTATCTCTCTGACTTTTACTTTTCAGTATTTTCTATAATATTATTATTTCAAAAATTTCCATATGGGCTTCATCCAACTATATTATGTATCTATGTGTATCAACTATGTATTTATGTCTAATATGTCTAATATCAATCATTAGTCATTATTATGTTGTGGATGGGAGCATGAAAGGAAATACATATTCAAATTCGAAATATTTACATTTATTTGTTTGTATTTACAGTGTAGTATTTGGTGCCTTTACATAATATACATATGGCATATATTATGTAAAGGGCACCAAAGGTTTTCTAATCGTACAAGAATCGTATGCTGGTGAGTATTTTATTGGAAATGAAGCGAGCTCCTTTATCAGTAGAAGAGTAGTTTGATTTTGTTTAAAATTTTATTGAGTGGTTTTAATTTTCGACTAGTGGACTCAAGTTTCATGTTCAAGGTATTATCGTTTCTTAATATGTGAAACTGCGTTTTAAGTTTTTTTAACAACTCTGATTTAACTGTGGAAGACAATGTTCACTTTGCTTTTTATTGCTGGTAATGAAACACTATATGCTTGACATATGTATGCATCCATGAATATTTACTATGCGCATATATATCTGCGTATGGTCACCCTGTAATACGGGGCCTGTATGTATGTATGTATGTACTTGTCATTTACTTCATTTAAACCAATCCGTTTCAATTTTGTAAAAGTAATTCTTTCTCGGGTTCATATATAGACTTTATAGTTATTTCAGTTTCAAGACTATATTATGTATTGTATACATATATTATGTACAATGCCTGAGAACTATAAACCCCCTATTGGAAATGACATTCAAGTCTTCAAAACTCGGCAGTCGCCACATAGTCTAGGCTGCATTTGCTTGAATAAACACTTGCTGAGTATTTGCATACTCAGCTTGATATGGGTCATCATCAATATGATATGGGGAGGTTCGTTTTTGGCAAGCATGTACATATTGTAAACACGAAACGTTTTAATTTTTAATTTTTACAATGATTGTGGTTGCACACTTGCAAATTTAATAATAAAGAATTGCTTCCGTTCTTTGACTGTTTCCTTTAAAATACTCACATGTGTATATGTAGATACGTAGGTATTCTATGTAGATTTCTGTAGAGTGCTTATACATTTATCTCCAACAAGCACAAGTATATTTCATTTACATATCATGTGAGGTGGTATATGACTGTGGTTCTTTATACAGATTAGTTTCATTTTAAAAATGTCATTCCCTGTATCATATGTATGTGTGTATACTTGATAGACGATTGATTTATCAACGTCGCAAAATCAAAATCGCAAAATCATTCGGTATATTTAGTAGCAATTTTTAATGTTGTGAAGGATTGATGAATTCCTTATTAATAGCCATTAATTTCAATTCTACAAAAAATAAACTTCATTTATTTATCAACTTACTTCATTCATTTATCAACTTTATAATGAAACATTTAAACGTTTGCCTTTCTATATTTTTGAGCAACAGTCTATCAGTATTTATTCGAGCGCTTCCTCACTTTCTCACATCTCCAGTTCAAGACATAAAATATTCATTCGCCAAAGGCCTTGAGGTTTCTCTAATCAGACCACGTAGATAGTTAGATACATTGACTCTAATTCCAAGCGTCATACAGCGTAACACCTATAGAGTCGACATGTAAATAAAAAGATCCAGCTTGGATTTATTGCTTTATTGTTTGGTGGTCTAATAAAATGTATTGCAAAAGGAAATTGTCAATTTTTTTTTTTCAAATGTCTCTGGTTTCAAATCACCTCAGCATGTGGAATCCTGACACCCAGCTTCGATTACATGAAATACGCCAAGGAAAATAAGACCCAATGAATACTTGCTCCTTTCCACAAAGCCAGCAAAACTGCTCGCTTATTGACATGATGTAAAAGTACTTATATACTTATCGAAATCCTCTCAATTACTAACTATTTGTAATATAATACTTTCCATTAAAATATATTTGATGACAGTCACAAAAATGGAAACTGCTCGTCTTTAAAATGCAACAGCGAGGTTTTCGCAGGCATTGTAAAACAAATAAATTCAAAGACAAATCCTTTTCGTTGAATAGTTTTATGACAAAACTTTATCTATTTCTTCATTAAAAGTATCAGACAAATGTGTGATGTGTGGATTCAAATGTTGGTAGGGACAGGAATAATTTTTTTGTGAATATGAGAAGACGATTATCAAGTTGAATAAAATGGAATATGAAAAATGACAGACGTATACTCTAAAATTTATGACGCGCGTCGAATTTAGACTGGTTAAGGTTTAAATTTACTATGTTTATTCTAAAAGGAAAAGTTCGTGTGGATAAAACTTGACAAATTTCGCATTCCCTTGCTGTTTTTTAGTCGAGCGAATCTTTTTCCTGAAACAGAAAATAAAGTAGGAATGTTCATTCTCCCGCTTGTAAATTGTGTGATATTATATATGGTGCTACATATTATTTTGTACCATACAGAGCACTCGAAAGCCTATTTTGCAGCTGAGAATCGCATGAAGATGGCAAAGAATTTTGCAAATATAAACATCTCTCACCCTCACACGAAATGTAACAAAAAACAATCTCAAATAAGATACAGATTTAGATCATGGAAAGTGAAACACATGGTGTGAAAACTGTATTAATCAGTATATATGTATGTACAATTTATGATTGATAGGGTTACTTGAAGTTTGAAGACTAAACCCTGTCCCACGAATTTAGACACCACCGTTTCTGTGAGTTTTGTCTAAATTTGTGGGATAGCGGATTTTGAACATTTCGCAATAAAATTTCTGAGAGAAATGTTTTGAGAAAACTTTGGTAATGGAAACTTGTGTTTGGTCAGTAGTCATCACAAAAGTACATGATACAGGATCCTGCTCTCGTACTTTTGCCAGGAAAGCCAAAAAGGACGATTGTCTAAATTCGTGGGACAGGGTTTATACGCCAAATAAAGATCCGATTTGAAAATGAAAACACACTTAAGTTTTTTCTCGATAAAATGCTATACATATCTAGCTATGCTTGTCAGAGTATAGAATCATCTGGAAGGGATGGTATTCTCGTCATACTCATCTTATAATTTTAGAGCAAACTCTTTTCCTGTGTATGTGTGTATCTGTTATATGGCCGCTATTACTTAAACCAGCTCATATAACGTACGCACACCATCAACTTGGGAGCGTCACTCGTCGCCAGTTGAATTGGAATTATGCTAGTATGATGAGTAATGCTGTTTTTCACTTTTTCTACTGGGCTTTATTAATATGCTATGGCCAAATTAAAACTATGGGCTAAAATTTGACTTTTATTACGGTTGATATTTAAGGTATAGTATGAGATATTTATTATTACAAGGTTTTCTGGAACGTTGTAAACTAATACGGACAACTTGGATTTGGAACTTTGTCTCATTCTCATGTAGGTAGTAGGTATATAATATATATAGTGTAAGTCAGGAAGGCGCATTTGATTGACATTATTTCACTCAGCTGACAAAGTCGTCTCCAAAATATAAACACACATATGTGTTTCCAGAAGTAGCCAGTAGTGTACAAATGTATTTCACATTCTCGTGTGTCTATTTTTGTCGTTGAAAAAACTTTTACGAGTTGCAAGTTCACAAGTTTTCGTTGTGTCTGCTATACTTATATCTATGTATTATGTAAGTATAGGTAGCCAACAGCTTTGAGTTTTTCACATTGGGGGTAACACTCTAGAGTTCAAAACGTTTTATATATATGTCGATATAAGCGTTCATACTTTCATATTGACAAGCATATGTACTATCGGATTAAAAATAATTGAGCCTTTCTCTCTCCTTCGTAGCTCCTCCCACTCAATGTATTTGAAATGGGCAAGGATTCCTAAATCTGTCCTTGGGAGGCTCAATTATTAAAAATCCGACAGTACACTAATGACGGTATGGACGAGAATTTTTTTAAGAAAGCAAGGCAGGAAAAGTTGTGTCTGTCTGTGGTTGATTTATCTAATCTACGAAATAAAAAGAAGTTATGTAGTTTGATGGCATTTTACGTTTTTCATTCCAAGACAAACAGAAATGAGATAACGGATGAAAAATTATAAAATCACTTGACTCGTGATTTTGTAATAATCCAAGCACTTTCATATATGATGATGATAATACTGGACAATTTACACACAAAAAAAAATAATGAAATGAGTTTATAATTTTTTGTCTTGTCGTCTCCGACGAAACCTTAATATTTAGTTGATGATATTCAATATTCTCCTCCGTAAATATATGGTAAATGTAAACTCAGCAGTGGCTGTTCGAATTTGTTGTACTTGTACAAGTTGTACAGGATCTTCTTTGTTCTGTATGTACATTACAAGAAATGTGTAATGATTACTCAATGTGAACATTTTCGTGCTCACTTACTTTTGTTCCGCTGGAGTAAATAAGTGTTGGACAAAGAGGAAAATAAAATTAAAAATCTGCAAAATAAAACACCTGCTCAGAGTAATCTGACATGTCTGTACATATAGATCAAAGTACACGAATGCAGCTGGAAATTCTTATGTGGTCATTGTACTGATGACCATTTTTTTTTACATATTACTGCAACCCAAGTCTACAACGCACACTCTTTTCAATTTAATTACGGCGTGGATGTCAATCCACTTAAATTCCTTACATATCAACCTTTAAATTATAGGTGTTGTTTGCGCATCAAACCGTGGATTAGATTGTTTGTTTTTTCAACAGAGAAAAAGTCTGCTTACCACCTACTTAAATGATAGTATATGCACACCGTCTAGCATGCTCCTCATTCTTCCAAATTTCGTTCGCTTCTGCACTAAATGTATGTTCTTCATGAAAAAACTGAGTAAAGAAGATAAAATATTCCATAAGAGATTGGAATTTTTTAAAGGATTCTGTAACATTGTTAGCTCACGGAATGAAACTGTTTTGAGATCTCTCAAAACTATCAAATTCCTTCCACAAGTCATTACCAAAATATTTAACAAAGTGAAAAAGAGACAAAGATAAGAGATAAGACAATACATGTCAAAGCGGGAACAAAAAGCTTTTGTGTAATCTGTTAGTCCCTGGGAAAAATCCGAAAAGTCGGAGATTGAGGAAACAATTTACCAGTTGTCATTGGTAAAAATGCTCCGCCGGATATATTAAAACATTACAACTAGAATAAAACAAAGAAGAAAAAAAATAACTGATAAGTTAACAAGGCCCATGCCGGAATAGAATTTTTACAATGACATAACATGTAACACATTTAATATATGTGACATCCCACCTCAAAATTGAATAGCCAAAAGTAGAAATGCCCATAAAATTAAAGATAATGTGTAAACTTTAAACTCGTCCAGTCCAGTTTGTAGAGAAATGCGTGTGAGAGAGTCATGTAGTAAATTTCAATCGTTCTTTTCCACAAACCAAAATGAACAAAATGTTATCTTTTTTTATGGGAAATTTTATTCGTTATTTCATGTGTTAATGTTCATCACATTTGTACGAAAAATTGGACTGTACAAAATGTCTATAGATGCGATATTCCAGTAGTGATAAAAGTCCAGGTAATACTTAATCATGACATGAGTCAAGGATATAAAGATTTTATATTGGTACATATCATGAATTTACTTTAAACTTATCGTGATAGATGACTGGATGACACATCAAATAATTGTCATTGTTTCAGAGTTGTTTTTTTTCCAAAGCGCCTTTCCATCCTTCTTGATATCATGACATGCAACCAACTTATTTATGCATTTCGTTTTGGTTCAACCCAGTAGCAATAATGTCAGTAGCCACAGCTACTCCACACCGCCACTGGACGACTATAGAGTCTGAAGAAATGTATACATATAGCCCATGCAGCCAGGTTTCGTTTCGTGATAATCACCGAAATAACAGAAAAAAAACAAACTCTGACTTCACATGAAGTCCGTCCAACATAAACTAATGACTGATTTGATTACACTCTCAAACTGTACAGCTTTTTTTTTAACGGACAGATTTAAATATCCTCAGCTTAAAAAAACCACACTAGCAGGATTTGATGCAAGTTTTCATGACAGAGCAAGACTCTTCTGGAGTCAGAAGTCAAATCTGATGTTGAGGGAGGAATCATGCCATGTCAGTGTTGTTGTAGAGATTGTCTTTGTTCCTGTAGTTTGTAGTGCTCTCTCCATGTTTTTTCTGCTCTTGAGAATACTGACAATCACAGTTAGCGTATAAAGAGTTCTTTTTATTGCATTTATATCTAATATCTAGATATACATTGGTTAATGGTGTGTGTATATACTTAATCAAAAGACATAATATGATTTATCAGATGATTGCTAGTTCCATGTTGAATAGTCTCTCTGTCTCCTTCTTCCAAATCTGAGGGAAGGCCAGGCAATAGACTTTGCACAAATCATATATAGAACTATCATTAGAAATTTTATTCGTGTGTATATTATCACCATTATATTTCATGTATTTACTTATAATACATGGAATATTTACGTAAGAAACAAGCCCTTCACTCAAATCACTTTTTTTCTTCTCATAATCAAGAGAAGACATTTGATGTTGGTAGTTAAGTGTGTAGTTTGAGAACTAGAATAGAAAACTCACGAACGTAGGGTAATGAGCTGATAAAAGACTCTTTGAATCCCGTAATATAAGCATTTAGGTATAGCAAAACGTAACTCGGTAGCGTATAAGAACTTGCTCCTAGCTGGTCACCCCTGAGTTCTAAAGTGTGTTTTGAACTGAGCCCAAAACTTGGTCCATATAGACTGGCAGGCAAATGCACTACAGACACAACAATTGAATGGTTTTTTTTTTTTTGAGTTGTTCCAGTGGCTTTTGCTCTCTTCTAGTTTGTTGCCTTCAACTTTTTGTCTGTGTATGTAGGTACCGAATAGGTACTACCTATATATACTTTTCTATATTACTACTTTTCTCCTTGCAAAAATACAATTTTTTGATACATAAAAAGACACTCATCATCATTTTACGCTTCTTGATTTTCATCTAAACTGAAATTGATTGCCTAAATTGCTGTGCTGTTCCTCAGTTTTAGCTTTCAGCTCTATGCATCATGTTGAATTTTGTCTATGCACTTGTTTCATGTATGTATATGGTTGGACCAAGTTATTATACAGTCTTTGTGTACTTTTGAAATTACACTCAAGTCGAGTACGTGCATATGCCTACTTGTGTGTGTGAGTAAGAGTGAGTTAAGCCTTTGCGGGTTTGTAACAAGAACAGGGAGCCATCAAGCCAATAAACAAAATGCGAATAAAAGGTAGAAATCTTTCAAGTTAAACAAATCCAGCTCGTGCTGTGATTCTTTACAGCTTTCTTCCATGGAACATGCTATGCTAATGAAAATCTTACACGGGCTTAATGGCTTCTGGACGAACTCCGTCGAAAAAAACTAGATGCGAGTAAGATTCTAGAGGTGATAGCGGATTGGTGAGTCCTCTCCAGTCAGTCGTCAGTTTGTACAAAAAAAACCGGAGCTCTGTAACCCGCATCCCTCTCTCTCTCTTTTACTGCTCCTTATCTCTTCACGAAAAGATAAGAAAAGTTTGTCTCTTCAAAGTAGTTCTTGTTTTCTTATTTACTTTATTTATTTCCTTCCAAGGAAGAAGTGGTCAAAGCGGTTGCACTTGCTTCTATGTCCATGTTTTTTATACATATACCATATACTAACTGTTTAGGTTTAATGCGATTCATTTGTATATATACATATGTAATCTACATACAGAAGAGGTCTTGTTAATATAAATGTTATATGAGTTTTTTTGTTAGGTCCTTGTTTGTGACACTTTTTTTAAAAAAAATATGCATAAAGGCATACTCATCGCCAGACAATTTCATGCTCGGATTTGTTCAAGCTGAAAAAGTATTTAGCATTGCAATATAATCGGAAATCCATTTGAATTTGTAAAAATACTTGCCTAATTATGCTAAACGTGAAAAAAATACTAAGAAATATTTAAAACATATTTAAAACATACTATGTATATATGTACTTCATAGTTCTTTTGGTTTGTATTTAATATTGGAATCAGTATCGTCAATAGGTTGTATTAATGAAAGTATTAAATGCATTTCATTATTGAGGATAGGCATGGATGACATGGAGCACCTGTGGTCGTGTTGCAGTGCATGGCCTTTTATTTGATTGCCAAGGTTGAGACTACTTGTATGAGTCATGGATCGCCTAAGCGTCATGAACCTGAGTTGCAGTATTATATACTACATAATATATGTATAGGCCATTATAAGCTATACACAAATTGGACACCCTCTTCATTGATGTTAGAATTGTGGACTTTCAATACATGATGGTTTGTTTGAGATTTCTATATCATATAATAATATTGTGTGTGTGTAAGAAAAGTAATAGCCACCTGCATCACATTACAATAATATAATACACATGACTGTGAGGTAAAGATAAAACCCAAATATATTGGTTGTTCTTACCTACAAGTACATGTAAACGTATTCAGTCTATCTGCAGGCATTATATTTTTCTAACGTGTACATATTTTGTACACAAATGTATTATATATACTAATACTATTAATGTGCTGCTAAATGTACAGTTCAAATACAATGGCTAATGATAAGTTTGTACAGTGATATTATATTAGTTGTATACGGGATACTGGGTATATAGAACTGTAGAATCTACAGTGTATAGATCTTACTCTTGACTAGTGTTTATTTATTATTGAAGCTAACCATGATGATTTACAAAAAGAATACCCGAAATAAGGCATCACAGATCGTCGTATACTACCGACGACTTATTGTTCGAAATCTTGAGAGACTGAGGTTGCCGTTGTGGGCTGTCCCAAGTTAAAACGTTGCTTACATCCATACACCTGAATTCAAAACGTTTGTTTTCCACAGAGGTTTCAAATTATATCATCTTGAAGCTTGTGTTTCCCTGTGTCTTTGGTCTTTGTAATTTCCAGACATCATCATGTTCATTTTATTTATTTTGTGTACAGGTACCTTTAAACCAAATCTGAAGTGTGAGATTAGATATGAGTATTTTTGTTCCATACACATATAGAGATAGATGCGAGGAGAGTCATGCAAAATATAAAAAGTACTAATCGATTATTAGTTTTCATTAGGAGTCCAATGAATTCCTAAAAAATATACAGGATTTTGATAGCTACTCAAACAAAAAAGATTTAGAAAAAGAAGAATTCAATCTTAATGTCTGAAAGGGTGACTGAAAATAGTTATTGATAATATTGAGAAAGTGGTCAAACTATAGCAGGCGTGTGTATTAAGCGAGCCTCGGAGCATTTAGTTGAGTACACGAGAACCCAACCCAACACATGGAACAGTTATTGACTAAAGACTGATGACTAATGTTTTGATGGTGAAAGTTGTTCTATTCGAATCCAAACTCTTGCCTCGCCATGCCACATGCTGTACCGCTATTTACTTATTAAATAAACTCAACTCCTTTGCATGTGCTACGAATCTGTTAAATGTTAAATTGCACTTGGTAATGTGTCATCGTGCTAACCAGTCGGTAAAAGTTTGCACTAGCTCGTTCTTTACCAGGTATACCTATGATGTTCATGCACAAGACGCTATATAATTTAATATTTTCGAGTTAAATAAATGTGTGTTTGACGACCCGCTCTGAGATCTATAATATAGATCTATTGGTCTGGCCACCTTTTTTTCTTTACAAACATGGGATTTTATGCAATTGATAAGAGTACAATTTCTTTATAAATTCATAATTTTACTCATATGCTTATCACCTTAATCTGTGTGTCATCAGTCATCATAATGATGATTTGGATTACTCATGATCATGATGTAAAACCTTCAGTCCCTGGTGCATTTTGCTTTCCACCCAAAGAAAATTGATTCATTTCCCTGTGCAAGTGCATAGATATCCAAGAAATACTGTTGCTCACATCCTTTCTATTGGATTCAGTATCATTATATGTAGTAGTGTAGTCAGTAATATTATTTGTACGATATTTTTAGTATAGAGCTGCACAGTTGAGGTGGAGAAAGAAATGGAAAATATGAGTATGAGTCACCAGCAGTGCCAGCCAACCACACAAACAATAAGTAAAAGGTAGAGTGGAGCAGGTTGCCAGTAAGTCTCGTCAAGATTTTGGGTTCTGATTTTTCTTTTGACTTGACTGTCTCTATCCTGTAACACATGTACCTTGCGTACTATTGGATACGCATACACAGTGTAGATGTACACAGTTACACAGACACTGCCTGACCCAACTCAATATTTCTCCATGTAATTTAAGAATGCAACAACAACGTACATGTACATATCATGTAACTCCAGTACACTAATGTGATTTGTGTACATGGTTGGAAGTGGCTCCTTGAAAAGAAGCCCAAGAGAAGAAGAGGACTAACAACTAGAGGAAAGCACCCTTGTATTGACAAGGAAAAAGGCTATACACTATACATGATAGTTGTTTTTAGTCCCTCCCCAACACAAACTTCAATTTAAGTTGTAATGGGGGAAGACAGTTTAAAAATTTCAATAGTTACATATAACACTGACCTCGCTCGGAACTAGTGACAGGTTTTCAGCTCCTGCATCTTCTTTTGTCATGTAAAATCGATTTGGGAGTTTAAGGGTGATATTGCACCACACCACAACGCAGTTTGGGTCGAGTTTGACTCTCTTTCTATCTCGTACATGTGGGTTTCCAGTCCTATTCATTGGTGTATGAATATGTGGAAATGTTATTCTGTATTCTGTTGAGTCAATCTATCATTTTTGTCATGGGAGAGGTTTTCTTTATACTGTACTGACTGTACTCAACACGTGGACTTTTTAATACTCATGTGTTGTTATTATTTCCATCATAGTCAAATCAAATGTGAAAAATTATATTCTAGAAACTCAATTGTAAATAAATGGAATAAATACATATTTGTCTTGAATTTTGAATGTCATATGTAAAATCATTTCTCTATATACATACATTACCAGGTGTGATTGGTATCGAATGTAAAATATATCCCATATGTATAGCTTATTGTTGGTTGTAGTTAGTATGTAAATGAATGGTTGCTCTCATTTAAAAAATTGTTTCGTAAATTAAATTGTTTCAAATTAAAAGTTGTGTGGGTGACAGGCAGAGAGAGAAAGAGAAATGGAAATAAAATGAGAATTTTTCAAGATTATTTTTCTATTTAATTGAAAGGATAAAAGGTAATTGCTGTAATTGAATGTATTCCAAGTTTTAACATCAATCATGTAGAAAATGGCAGATTGTGTTAAAGCTCTTTTTTATTGGGTACGGAGATAGAGAAAGAGAGTGTCTGTCTTACTTTATATATTCTAGTTTCTTAGATTTTTCTCGTGCGTTTTGATCGCTTTGTTGTGTTGTAGGTGGACTTTTGTTAGGAGCTCAAAAGCAACTTCGAACGTGGCTGGATTCATTTCCAAAAAAAGTCTCTAAAGTAGTGTAAAGAGGTTTTCATTATTGGTCTGCTATGTATGGACATATATGTAGGTATATGCATACATATTTATGTGTGTGCATGTGAGTGAGTCACCGTGCAACGAAAGGGTACAGTGAATTATTGTAATTGTCAAGTATAAGTAAGAGGCGCGTCTTCTGAGTACCTAATGTGTTCAAGAAGTGCACACATCAATAATATATTGCCCTGCAAGGGTTGAAGATGACTATACTTTGGTTTAGTTATAAAAAAAAATGAATGTATACGGCCAATGTGCAGTGCAGAGATGGAAAAATAGGTAACAAATCTGAAGGGATGAACGAAAGAGACGGAAGAAGAGGTCAGAGTACCTGAAATCAGTAGATGAGTGTACCGAGAATATCCTCATATAAATATATCAGATAGAATATTAACATGGAACAGACTCTCCTAGATCGCACGTATACCATAATATCTACGTGTAGTCATATAATGAAAAAAATATATACACATAGTGTAAACGTAGTTTTTACATCACTCTGCTTTCGTTAGTTTCGTCTGGTCTTTACTTGACGATGAGTAAAAAAAATACAATAATCATGATGATGAGAGCTTGGAGGAAGGAGAAAACCATAATTCCCTGTGCACACACTGACATGTAGACGAAGGAAGTGAACAGAGTTCGTATCAACAGTGAGTAGTACTGAGTAGTCAAGTATATTATACACATCATATGTATATCCATATATGCTTGTGTATGGTTGCATGTAAAGACCATGTAGTAATCGTGATTCGGCTGCATGTCTTTCAAGGCTATCCAGGTTGACAAGAAATGAGCGAGCTGCTGATAGTCCGATTTTACATTCGTCTATCCTTTCTATTCACTGCATGCAACTCCGTGACACACACTATCTTTCTCTCTCTCTCTCTCTCTAATGGAAAAGATGCTGCCTCTGATGTGACGAGAAGTCCCCTCAACGATTGTTAATTTTACTGCTACATTAAAATCTTGGCTTCCCTATATTATCCGACCCGTATCTGTAGTTTTATTCAAAGTTTTCATTTTCGATGCCAAATTGAAGGCAATAAACAGAAGTCACATCGTGAAAATGTAAATTCAGTTTAGCACTTTTGTACCTTGCATTACACTAGTATTTTTAGGCCTGTTGGTGGAAATGAGGGATTATTGAGTCTATATTGATACTAAAAGATGAAGAGGTTCAAGTTCTCACAAGCTCATGATTAGTCATGATATACACTTGGTGCCAACTTGAAGGAAATGCGGGGAGTATATATATTATATTATATAGTATGATGTAAATTTGAAATTTAGGGATTATGAGATGAAGGCGAAAGGGAAAGAGTTTTAGTGTCGAGTAAAAGTTTTACAAGTGGCATGAATAAGGTGAGTACAATGTGCAATAGCCAATAGCTACAGGTAATGGAGAAGCTCGCTTGGTCATTTCCTCCTCCGGGCTCTTTCATCTCAATCGCCTTCAATTTTTTAAATCTCTCTCTCTCTTTCTCTCCATGGAGTAAAGCTTTGTGTGTGAGGGTGAGCATTATACTTTTACTCTGTCATTCTTCAGTCAAAGATTATTATATTATATTGAGTACACAATGTACAACTCATGGATTATCAGTGAATGCTTCTATTTAAATCCAACTCGTTATGATTGCATGAAATATTATATAGATGCAGTGGGTTTTTGAAGGATCCTACATGCGTAAGTACAGATTACACATTCACTTGTACAGTTTCCTTAATAATATTTTTATTATATTAAAAATCCATATTGGAATTAAAAAAAAAATCTTGAACGTAATTTTAAAACGTAAAACTTCAAGCTTCGGGGCTGCTTTTGGGTAGGATTTTTCCCAATACATCTCAATGTTCAAAGTAAAAATGAACTGATTGAAAAGTCTAAAGACTTTGCTTTTGCAGCTTAAAATATATTTATACTCGGCACTGCGTACACGTATACAGTGTGTATAATCGTTATATTTGTATATTTTCTCGGTCAAAGTCATAAGTTTCGAGCCAGTCTGATTTTAGCATAATGAAAAAGGTTATGACGGTACTTCTTGTTAGTAATTTAAACAAATTGTCCCACTTAAGTTTATTTTTTTGGGGTTGAAAATTGAAAAAGTTGAAAGTTGATAAATAAGAAATGTAGTATAGTGTAATTTGACATGGAACATGAATACAGATTGGGTAGTATTTTATAATATTATTGCAAAATACGTACAATCCAATCAATGAGAAAATAATATATATACTTTCTTTGCTTTTGGGTTCTTGGTTGTGTGTTTATGTGTAAAAGGTATCAGATCCCCTTTTCACACCTGTTACACTAGGACTTTTATTGCTAGCTCATTGAAATAGTGTTTTCAAGAAAACGAAAACGAACGATTTTCTGTCGAACATTGGAAAAACAAGAAGAGACCCTTCAATCCTTTGATTGTTTCTTCCCTTATACCATTTCCCTTTTGACGAGTTTCATGTTTCGACTTGTGTTTTGAAAACATTGAGCAGGTAAAAAACAAGAATATATATATTCTATATTCCATGCATGTTTACAGGTGCTGAAGGATCCCTATGCTCTATGCTTATACATATATGTACAATAGGTATACATTAAAATTGTAACCTTATAAATATAAAGTATTATAAACAGTCCTCAATGTTTTTAACGAAAAAAAAAAATCCTTTCTGTACCCACAACATGCATGGTACTCACAATCAGTGAATACATAAATGCTGTACTTCGTCTTACATTTATTCCCAAATTATAATATTCTTTTTTCGTATATACCCTTCAACAGTAATAGTTTTTTTGTACCCTTGAATATCAGTAAATGAACTAGATTTTTTTTCTCGTCCAAGTAATAACAATAATTGAGAAAAAAAAACACTATTTGTTATATTTCTATTGGTGATATAAAATAGACAACAAATGTTGTTTTGAAGGAGCAACTTGTATCTATAAATTGAAATGTCCAATGTTCAAAAACTTGAACGTACCTATATGTAAATTTTAATGATAAAAAGACAAAATATGAGAGCAACATTCATACAAGTAAACTAGATTTAGAGAATCCCCGTTGTCCTTTTATTACCATCACTCAGTGACTATTAGTTTGGGACATAACTGTGGAAAAGCAACTCTTTCAACTCGTAGTATGTAAATCTACCGGTGGTCTAACTCTTTCTTTCTGCGTCTCTTAACTAAAAATGAAAACAAAATAAAAATTTACATGCATGCATTTTTAGAGGTAAATCAAATTGAAATGTACACAAAAGAGATAAACTGTGAGAAAATATTTGTCAAATGTTTAGAGAGGATCTTATGAATCTGCATATAAAATGTAATAATTGATTCAAGTACCTGGGCACTCCAACTATGACAAGTGCACCTACAGATGAGCGACGACACTGCGCTTTACTTCACACTCTGGAAATACTTGAATAAAATGAAATAATCTCCATGTCCTACTGTGGTTTTCTTCTAAACTTGTCACTCAGTTTCAAAACACATGGGGAGAGGACCAGAGAGCGAGAGAGAGTATGATGAGAGCTTGATTTATGCAAGGATAAGGAACTACAGGTTGTAAAACTATAAAAAGATAACATGCTTCACAATGTGGTGTACACATGAATAATAAATAGTGTTCTGGAATGGAGCGTAGCATGGGAAAAGGTGAATTTACAAATACGCTACTTCAATGTGTATGCATGAAACTATCAAAATTTGATATATTTAATATATTATATTTAGTCAATATACTGCCGGTAAATCAAGTGAAAACGGTGGCTTGCAAGTTAAACGACTTGCAGCTGAATCAAAACGCGCTACAGTTTTTTCATCTCTATGTAAAATTTAATTCTTGCTGAAAAATTCTTCCAGAAAAATAAATTAAAGTTCAATCTTGCTCATGTTTTAATATACCGTGTACAAATGTTTATATGTATGTATATGGCACAGCACTGGAAAAGCGTAAAGACTTCATAGTACGTTTTTGATTTTTTTTTCTCTGTACATGCTCCTATTATTTTTCATGCTGATATTTAAGAGATTTGAAAGAGCTCGTCATGGCCATGGCCATATGCTCTCTGTTAAAAATGAACATTATTATGACAAGAAGAGCCAGTCCGTATTATTCCTCTTTTACAAATGTAAGCTCCTATTTTAATCTCATTCTCTCTCGTTAGCGCAACAGCCCTGATTTCCCTACTGCCTACTATAGTATATAAATACATAAGGTGTGGACTAAGAAATTTGAAATTTATTCCATATTTTAAATTGTGTACCTATATATCGTGTTAAAATTTCCACATGAAACAAAATTTAGTGTTGGTCGTATCAAGTCTGGCAATGAAGAATGAGGAGGAGGAGGAGAGAGAGGGAGAGAGGGAAAAGGGAGCTGACAGATAGTACAAATAACCATACACAAGTGTCAAAATCATCAAAATAACTCTACCTAAGGGCTTGGAATCAAATAATAATGATAATGTGGGGAAACTAAAACTGGAGAACGTATGATTTGAAACTGACAGGGGTTGACAAAATATCGTATAAAGCAGCAAACGCGTAGATAGGACAAAGTCCAGCTACTGAAATTGTATAATGTAGAGTAATATTCTGGGTATGTATATGTGTGTATGAAAGAGAGAGATGAAGAATAATGATGCATTGGTTTCAATTTCTCTAGAGAGATGCTCAGGCGTCAAGACAGAGGCAATTAAATAGTGTGATAAAGAGGGAAGGTATAGTTGTAGTTGTAGTCGAGCAAAAACAACAATAAACGTAATGAAGGTACGAGCTACTGGTCTTGAACTCGCTCACGAACTCCAAAACTCTTTGTTAAATCATGCTCTCTCTTTCTCTCTGTCTTTCTCTTAAAAAGTCTCATTTAATCGTAGTATGTATCCTGTTCACTTTTACCTCTCTCGGCATCATCATGTAATATGTCTCCTACTTCATCATTATCATCATCTTTGCATGATGCTCATAAATATATGTGCATCATATACATATATGCCGTCCCAGATACTTATATGGTTCTGTGTATGTAGTAATGTGTAATCGTAGTAGTTACGTGTCTTTCTAATGTTTATCATATTTCCTAGACCCCAAAACCGTACATAAAGTATCTAATCTTTGAACGAAAGGAAGGGTGGATGGCCAAAGGCTGGAGGAAGCCAAAAGGAGCTCAGTTACAATTCAACAAAAATATATAGGTAGCCGAGTATTTGTATGTAATATTTAATCTCACTTGCTCATGGCATACAATTCGAAAAAGGAAAAGAGTAACACCAGGAATCAGAGAGAGAGAGAGAGTGCCAGGAATCAGAAAGAGTAGGGTAAGAAGTAGCAGTAGCAAGGGAAGAGAGCGAATGAGTGACTGCTCCTGGCTTCTTCTAACATTTCCTCAGTTTCTAATTTCTACGTATCCCCGTCATATTATTATTATTATTCCAACTTATCTATTTATGAGTAGATTTCCATCCAGAGGTTCAACTAAGAAATCATAACCGTATACTCCGCAAGCTACTCGGTAATGATCGTATCATTGTCATTCGTCTAATTCACAGTGTCCAACAAATATTGGATAATTTGAATTTATCTATGTTTACTGTCTACAGATTCTATGCTAGAAACATGGAATATGTATACACAACTAGAAATTTTTTTAGAATTGGGCAGACACTTTCATTTTGAGCAAATTAATTAAATGTTAAAATTATGATTTGACAAAAAAATATAGAAATAAATAGACAAGTTGAATCACAACAAACAACTCTGTATTTTATTGGAAACTACACTGAGGAAATGAATTCTTAAGGTTTTTAGTGTTTTGATTTTAGTCTACGTGGCATGACTAAACATGAAAATTGAACAGGGACAGTATAGAAAACACACGAGGAAAAGTTGTATTTCCCTCATTTACATAATGAGTGACAACAGAAGCTGGTTTAGAAAAGTGGATGGGACTTTTAGTTGTTACCACCGCTAAGACACGCTGGTGGAAATAATTATACACGTACAGTCGGTTCATAAACTTTATACGTTTTTGTGAATTTATTGGCTCCGCCCACAGAAAAAGTTTTTCCTTGCAGAGTTCCTTGCTGCATACATAAGTGCAAATGAAATCTCGCCAGCTGGATACGCAATTTTCAAGTGCGAAAAGATGGCACAAAATGGCGAGATTCCATTCGCACTTATGTATACAGCAAGGAACTCTGCAAGAAAAAACTTTTTCTGTGGGCGGAGCCACTAAATTCACAAAAACGTATAAAGTTTATGAACCGACTGTACGTATACAAAGCACCGTGTCTTGGTCCGGCTGACTTTGGCTGACTTGTTAGCCATTTTCCAAGTTCCCAGGGCTTTCAAATTACTTTTTTTTTTGATGATCGCACAGTGAAAAGGTGCAAAAAACAACACTCGAATCTCACATGTACTGCTAATGCTGAATTTAATTTCATATACAAATAAATATATACAGTGTAAGTGTAAGTGTATGCTATCAAATCCACCTGTCTGCACATAAGCAATATTTATCTATTGTTATTGCAAGTCAAGTACTTACGTGGAAGGAAGGGGCAAAAAAATAAAGAATAGAAAAATCCTTTTTTAATAAATGCAAGAAAAAACATCACAAATGTCTTGAAATCGCAGTTAAATTTATTGTTTCAAATTTACTTTCCATGTGGAAGTTGGATGTGGCTGGAGGCCATTTATGGTCTGTATGGTTTTAGAGTTGTAAGATGTGGACTCCTTGCTCTTTCTGTATAAGGTCAAAGGTATAAAAAATAGTGCAGGAGTTGTCGGTGGGACAAGAGCAGACAGAATAGAACAGAGCAGGTTTGACTTTGCACGATTTCCTACGGATTTCGATTGTTTGAGGGTGGAAAGGGTTCATGTGCATACGCGTCCGCGTGTATGTATATATGTGTGAGACCTGCTGCCAGTCCTACTTCATACGTGTGCCCGGGCTGGGTTGCCGTTGCTCAAGGGGGACAATCTCCGAAGATTTCTATATGGAACCAAAGTCGTGAGTAACATTTGAGAAGGCAACGCAGCCTCAATGACGTGTGACGGGCTGTAGACCAGATTGGTGCTCCCTATTATTTCTTTTCCCTCTCCTCTCCTCTTAGGAGTAGCCTGGACTTTTTTTGTGGTCCATGTGAGACAACGTTTGTATATATTCTACATGTGGACTTGAGTCTCTCAAGCTCAAATGTCTACTCAGTCATAGCAAATCTGGCAATAAGTTTTCAAAACATGTGTCTTGAACTAGCCAAGAATTGTATACATACATGTAAATATATACATATAACGTTTTTTAAACTATCCTCATCGTATTTACAATTTACACGCAACAGGCTTATTTTCTAGTAGTAGTATGCATAAGATACACTAATATTGTTCACTTGTACGATATGATTTTTACGTAGTATGTATCCAAAAACAGAACCCGTATATCGAGTGAATGTTGAGGACAGTGCTGATCTCAGTCAAGGCCAATCCTGAACGTGAAGTGCACTTTGTCCATCTTAATATTCTTCATGCATATTCAATGCTATTCATTACCCATTTTTTTACTGTACTCTTTCTAGTGTAGGTACACTAATATAAATACACTCATGTGATGCACCTACATACTAGTAATAGTAAATACTAGTAGTATTAGACTACCTACTACATAACATAAGGGTGCTGTCTGTACACAGCGTACACGTTATGTGTGTATTTGTATATTTTCGTAACCACCCCCAAACTCAGCAGTCGTCGTCGTCGTCGTAGTTGTGGCTGGAGCTCAATTTTTTCCTCGTGTCTTATTATATTTCTTATATTATTCTGAGGCCCATAAGGGGCACTTTTTTTCATGGCAAGGTTTTTGAACTTGCTTTGATTTTACTACTACGTTTGTTCGCTTTTGTTCATATGTATACGTTCAAAGTATCAGACTCGAAAACAAAGGCTTATCATTATTTCTTTTACATAAAAGCAATACGCGTACAACAAAACGTCCAGCACATGCACTTACGATTATTTTACATTTACACACTCGCACACACACATGTAAATAAATATAAGTGTGTGTGTGTTTATGAATATATAATATAAGAAAGAGACTTGAGTGAAACTGAACTGTAGACCAAGTCTTTGAGGGCGTCCATCTTTTTTTATCTCTCTCTCTCTCACTCTCTTGGTGTTATACAAAAACTCAAGTCTTAATTCTCAATGCATTCGTTTGTGTTCCTTTAGGCAGATTATGTATTTATATTGCTTGTGCACACAATAAGATATCTTTATGCTTTATAGTGGAGTCTTTAATAAATATATGCACACACACATACACACAATTCACATTATTACATTATCCCAATTCATCTAATCCAAGTGAGGATAGAACATAATTATTACGCATTGGGGTATTGTATTGATGATATGACAGGTTCGAAGGGCCACAAAAGTAGTACACGTATAAATTTACTTCCCTCTGTACACAGGTCGTTTATGTACAAAGTGAGGCTTCTTTTTTATCTCCTTTCCTTAGCTCACCATATTTATTGAGCGATAGTAACTGATTGTGAGTACTGAGTCGTATATTTATCTTCATCTCTGGATGTATTATTATTATTATTATTATGAATTTCATTATGGAAAATGATTTTGTGTAGGTATATGTACTCACAATTAGTTTCTTCTTTCTTCTCCATTCACTGAGCATCAATCTCCTGCTCGATATTTAATAAATAGTCTAAGACGTTCCTTACCTTTACTTTTCTTTGATACAGATACACAGTCAGATACCTATTATGTATTAATTGCTGAACCACCAAAAACTGTATAATTTCCAGGTTTGACCTCTGCACACCGGTTTATATTTTGTATATTTTATATCACAGTTCATGTTATAGACTGATTCTACTCATCCAGTCCAGTCCATCCATTGAACTTTGAAACCATATAATGGAAAATGTAATTCAGTGAGGCCGTCGTTGGTTGATGTTAACCCATTTTTTTTTATTATAACCATGTTCGTATATAATCCGTATATAGACAAGAAATGGAAGTTGAGAGTATAATGAGTATAAGCTGGAAGTGATCGACTTAAAATGAGTGTAATGGTAGTGAACTTGTGTCGAGTTTTTTTCCTCCTTCCTCCGTCAAGATTTTAAAATACTGTAATAAAGGTGAATATTTTATATCTATAGAGTTGGCCAAAGCCGTTGATTTTTTTCGAAGAAATGTATTATGCATGCGTGCGTTGTGTGCCGTACTCTTTTTCTAAAATTTTAATATTTTCCATATCTACATTTCTACATATATTTTTTTTGAAGCTGCACACACACACACACACACACACCACCACCAATACCATTTGATGGTCTGACAAAGTTAACTGGCGTAAGATTTCCAATCCAATGCAAGCGTATAATATGGGCGTAAATGATGTAGCAAGCACTGTAATCTTCGACTGTAACCTATGACCTATGTAGACTATCGTGCAGGGGAGTCGAGAGTCGAGAATCGGACTCAACTTTTTGAAGATGGATTAGTATTACCAGCAAAAAACTAACCCTGACAAACCTCCTTGAGTTCAGTTCAGTTGTGTCGAGTGGTGTGGAGTACAGTTCTGTTCTGTTCCGTTCAGTTCAGTGTGTGTGTGTATGTTATGTACATGTCTCATAATATAATGACTGGCTACTCTTTCATGGTCATACTCGACACACTCAACACCGTGTGTGTACATCTGAGCTGCTTGTATCCAGGATTATTCTATATTCATACTATACTTACTTACAGATATGTATCATATGTATGTAGGGAGAACGGACGACGACGGAGCTAAATGCATAACAAGCAGATTTAAACTACTTTTTCTTCACTTAATCACAAACTAAAACCACCACTACTACTATCTGTATATACAACCAGCAACCACAACTCTACTATTTCTACTACACACGCACTCACACACACACGCATGCACACTTTCTTGCTCACTCACTGCTTTTATTTCTCCTTGATGTACAGAATATAATTTGAGAAGAGTACTTTTACTGTCTTCCCCAGTTGCCATTATAGTTTGTAGAGACCATGATATATGATTGTATATTATGGAAATCATGGTTTGTACTTGTGTCGTGTCGTCGTAGTAAACTACAAGGTACTACAAAGTAGGGACAGAGTTCACAGTTCCTTGGCATTAGTCCCGACAAAAAATGTAAATACACAAATGATAATCAGTAGAGAGAGAGAGAGAGAGAGAGAGATGGGGAAAAGTGAAATGACTGCATCCACACACCCAATATGTAGTACGATTTTAAATGCTCTCACTAACACAACAAAATCACATCACTACGTCTATATAAGGCTTCTCTCGTTTTTCACTCGGACTACCTCATTGGCCCCGTATATGACTTGCCTTGGCGTTTGAAGTTACCCAAGAAAAAAAGGTAGTATACAACAAGTAGATATACTTGCACACACGTCCACCATGTCTGCTGGAGAAACTTATTATTGTCACTGGAAATTGGTTGAGAGAACAGATTTGGGACTTTTTATGTATATAGCAACTAGTCACAAGTAAGAATATCATCGTCAGTGGCGGAAAACGATCACTATTCTCAATATATTCATTGGTAGTAGACTAAAGTTGATGTATATACATAGAAATAATGGAAAATTGAGTGTGAATTCTACTGGTGTTAAATTGGGTAGGACTGATGGCTACACACAAATAATATAATATAGGTATAATTGTCAGGAAAATGAACAGAGAAACGAAAAAAAGCTTGAAGATGCTTCTCTTGAACAGCTTGAGTTATTTATTTTTTTACTCTCCTGTCACTATAGTTTGCTTACTCTTCACTCACTCATGCTTCATAATAGACCTTCGAGTGACCCTTGACATTCTAGATGATATAATATTTCTTCCAAGACTGTTTTCTAGACAGATGCTACAATTGCATGAAGTTACGCACAAAATATACATGCACACTTTTATGGATATGAAATCCCAATATGTACGATATACACCAGAATATCTGTTGAAATGAGAAGTTGTTGTCTTTTTCGGTACTGAAGGAATAGGGAAAGAAAGAGAGAAAATGTAATCCCGTGAAAAGCCAAAGGGACCTGACTCCTTCATTGACATTAGAACAAGTGCATGCTGGAACACAGACTTATTATACACACTGCGCTCAAATTTGAGTTGTTACATAAACATGCGTTTACGTCTGCTCTGCTCAAGTCAAGTGTATATAGTCCGCTCATACGGATATTTTCGTATGGCACCCAAAAAGGAATAAAAAAATGCCAAGTGAAGCCAGGCTTCATCCCGGAATACATTACACTGCCCATGTGGATCGGATGAAATCATCCTATCCGACCCATCATCACATACAAACACTGTAATACATGTATACGCAGTACGCACTCTTCCACCAAAACCAATCTCTGCTCTCTACATATCTACATATGTATTTATTTAGTTGTAAAATATAAAACACATTGCGTGCATATGGTAAATATACATGCAGCCAAGCCGTCCATCAGAAGAATACAAAAAAAAAAAAACCATAACATTGACGCAACCAAAACTAAACTGAAAATCAACCGATTGCCCACATAAACACATGTATATAATGGGCTGTGTATATGTGGTATGCGTGCTCGCAGCAGACGTTTATCGTTGCACAGCACACACATCATTATCGTCATTCCCTCATTCCTATATTATATTATAGTGGCTCAAGTCTAACATTGACCTGTAATCGCAATGGAATAGTAATGATAATGTAGATACTAGGTATGTACATACAAAAACGTTGATTTTTTTAACTTGATCCTCATAAAACCCCTTTAAAAATTAAGACAAGGCATTTTTTTTTGTCTCGACATTTTTTTATTATTTATAGTTTGATTTTAAAAGGAACCCCG
This sequence comes from Gisinianus flammeolus, assembly GCA_034699125.1. Lineage (NCBI taxonomy): Eukaryota > Metazoa > Arthropoda > Collembola > Symphypleona > Katiannidae > Gisinianus > Gisinianus flammeolus. The sequence continues at coordinate 2,631 of JAIUND010001351.1, read as the reverse complement.
TAAGTGTGCAAGTGAGTGAGTTTTCAGTTTCCCCTATACTGTTTTTTGTAAGTCCCCTCTGTTCTCCCTGCTCACAATCAGACGTTCCCTTCGTTTCGTAGACGATGATGATGATGATGATGACGACGACTGTTGACTACTCTCTTAACTGGTTCGATGGGCGTTTGTAAATGAAATAAAAGCTCACTTTGCTTACTTATGTAAGCACACTCATCACTCATCAAAGTCATGAATTACAATTTAAGCCCATGTACTCACAATTCCAGTTTCCGTTTCTGTTTTTCTACTATTGCTCACATATAATTTGTAGTGGGCTCTGCCTGTGTGTTTGTTTGTACCAGAAAAGAAAACACCTGAGGTTTTTGTCGTCCGTGTAGGTGCGGACACATTGTTTATGACTGAATTCTCGACAATGTGTTGTCTCCATGTTCGTTCAAAACGTTCCAACAAAAGAACAAGCCCAAGTAAATACAACTCCATACAGGTCATAAGTCTACCTCAATATTTTGTTTCTTTGACAGAAGACCCAAGTTTATTACAGGAAATCAACCAGTGGTTGTGAAAAAATTGTAAATTGTAAATCCTTGCCCCGACGACTCTCATTTGTTGTTTCACTTTCTTTTTTTTACTCGTGGGTTTACTGAGAGATTGCGCGTGTTTATCCACATTTAGACGAGCTAAATATATGATCCTGGATTTTTTACATTGTGTCCGGTCTTTTATATTCATAAACGTCACAAAATCTATTAGACTTTTTCCCCTATCGTATAACTCGTCCAAATTTCACTCACTCCGCATCTGTATATAAAACTAACTCACAAGAATCAAAATTCAAATCAGACAAGTACTTTAGGAAAAAATATACAATCATTTGGATTTGGTTACTGTGTGGATATTGATATGCCTGAAAATTATGAATATTTATTACCATTTAAATTTTAAAACTCAGATTGCACTTTGGATACGTCCAGTCACCGTCGTATTATCAAATGGTAAATAGAGAGAGAGAGAGAGAAAAAAAAACACCAGTAGCATCAACATCAGCATAAGAATTAGAATTAGAATTAGTGGATGATTACATTGACTTGATGATGAGTTCACCTTGGACTTTAAGTAACTAATCGTAAGTGCAGGAGAATGGAATCAATTTAGTTGCAATAACAGCACCAGGAGCAAACGACTATATATGACTATAGAAATGGTACTCTCTCGTGTATCGTACGTAGAATCAAATGAATAATTACAGTGGAGAAGAAAAAAAGAATCACATTAGCTTAACACTGTAGGAGCTCAACATCGTAATCAAATGACCCACCGATAAGTTGGAGTAAAAACACGCGTCTATAGTCTATATACAGTATACAGACAGTGTAAAGATTGAGAAGAAGGTTTAGTAGTTGTAATGATAAATGACTCGTGCAAAACAGAGATCCAGCAGAGAGAACTCGTATGCTTTTTTTGTCTTAGATAAGATTTTTTGTATTTGGATGTTGCTGTTGTGGTTGCGTGTGTGATTATATTATATATGTATATATATATATATCTTTAAATCTATGGGTCACAGGTGTTTGGATGACGTTCTGAAGCATTGTACATGTGTGTGCGTACGGTCAAATTACATTATAAAGTTTGTAAACGTCGTCTTTCTCTCTGTCTATTGAGTATACACACACACGATTTGATTGCCATCAGATTGCCGTTCGTCTTGGGTCTGAGTTCTTTTGCTACTGCTTTTGTCTTTCGATTCCAGCTTGAGTCGGCCTACAAAAACGAACAATGTATAGAGACACGGGGATATTAGAAAACTAGATAGAAAAGAATCACTCACATGGGGAAACTGACAATGAGTGTACAGTAGGGAGTTTGAGAGTTTTAAACTCAAAACTTGTGTCATCAATACTCATGTGATAGGAATTAACGGGTATATAGAAACTATATAGAAAACTCGTTCTCGTTTTCACTTGATGTTATTTAACAATTCCATAATTTTTATTGGCTACTATAATGTATTCTTAATGGGCTGAATTTTGAATTTTAGAATAATAAGTAACGAGTACAATTTACGTTTCGTATGGAGATGTATAATCATGCAGTGTACTTACGATTTGTATGATATACATATATCTAGGTAGGAAATAAGAATAAGAATGAGAATAGTCCGAGACAGAGAAGTGAGTGTGTGTGTGTGTACATGTACATGAGGAGGATATTTTTTTATGTGGTCTCGAGTCTTTTGAGACAGGGTCATTGTATGGTAGTTTGGAAAAGCGAGACGATGTGTCTACGGGTAATCTCAATGATAATAATGCAGCTCTTTACACTTTGCATGCAGTTTGCGTGGTGCACGTGCAGTGCAACTAACTAGCTGACGATGAACGATTGTACAAATGCAAAAGGCTTGACTTGAGATGAGAAACAAACTCTTTCTTTTTTCTCCCCGTACTCTCTTCCCGTATATTCCCTTCTCTCACATCCTACATCTCTCTCCCTCTCACTCTCCGCGTTTACAATCTTTCTAAATGTTTTTCACTTGTTCTTCTTTCGCTCCTCTCTGTACTCGATGGGTTGATTCTCACTCTCTCTCTCTCTCTCTCTCTCTCTCTCTCTCTCTCTCTCTCTCTCTTTCGTCTT
>JAIUND010001350.1:0-37247 GCA_034699125.1 Gisinianus flammeolus | reverse complement strand
TCTGCAAGGAAAAACTTTTTCTGTGGGCGGAGCCAATAAATTCACAAAAACGTATAAAGTTTATGAACCGACTGTACATACTTTACATTAATATTATTATACCTTTGCTAGTTCATAATTACTCGTCTTTACAACAAGATGTACAAGATGGGCAGTAGTTAACAGTCATGGCTATATATATATATATATATATATATATATATAAATGTGGTAATGATGATGACACAACGGTAAGAGTGCAAGTTCCGACTTAAATCCTCGTATATATGATATAAATTGGGGATAATATAATGGTCATTGTAAATGTGAATATAAAGGTTTTCTGGCACTAGTATTAACTTGTGGCTTTTTACGTTTACTATTTTTAGTTTAATTTAATCTTTTATTTGAATAAAAGTTCAATTTTTGTCCTCTCGTCAAGGTTAAAGAGTGTGATGGTTGATTGTCGAACTTGGTTTTTGGTTTGACACGGCTCTTTTCCCGTTTGTATTTACTTTTATTTTTACATTTTTACATTTATTCTGTATAAAAGAGAGTTTGAGTTTTTGATATTAATGAAATGCTGATGACAGGTTCAATGTGACTGTGTGGTAAAAGAAAAATTCATGGTCTTTTTGCTTTTCTTTTCATCTTTTCTTCTTTTTTTCTGTTGTTCTGTTGATAATCTGGAAATGGAGTTTCAGTACTGTTATATACCGTGTTTTATTGCACTGTGTAATCTATAGACAGCAACTGTAGTAGATTACCTTTCAACAATTGAAAATCCTATGAAGCACTTGAACATATAGGAGAACCTTGCTCTCTCTCTCTCTCTCCCTCTCACTCACTCTTATCATTTACTCTCTTGTCCAAGCCAAACTTGAAATACCGTTTTGTTAAACTGAAATATACAAGAGATAAAATATATGTAAGAAATGTTGAGGATAATGGAACAATGTCATGACTTTTCTCACTTTGATTAGACTGTTCTCAGTTGGTTCAGATTAAAGTAAAGTGGCTCAAATTCAAGTTATTTGACCATATAGGACGCATATTGGGAAACCTCCGTTTGAATTAAATATATTATCCAAATCTAATTTTGTTCTCAAAGTTATAAATAAAATGTGCATACCTTGATATATTTCTTTAGAGTTTCCTTCTAATTGACATTGCTGACAGATCCCAATTGCGTTTTATCATTTCCATTCCTATTTACAAATGCAGATATTTCAGTATTCTCAGAGTAGATTGCATTGCTGTATATGATAATTAAATGTTATTTCTTTCAATTTTAATTCGTATGAAAGGAATAGCCCCGTAATTGAAATCTCACTATTTTTATGGTACTTATTGTATATGTGCAGACAATGAAAGTATTTCCGTGAGGTTTTTTATCTCACGTGAGAGATGTTACATAAAGATAGTGCAATGATCATTTCAATATAGATCAACTCGATATCATTTAGTTGTTGTTTTTTGTGGTTACTTGGTGGAACTCACACGTTACTAACGATAAGCATATCGTTCTATTTTCTATACAGTTTACTTTTACTCACAAGAAACATGTAAGGAGATGATGTGTTTTCATTACGCAATTGTAGTCATATATGGAAGAGAGTACTTGTGTTTTTTGGGACAGTTGTTTGAGTTTTTTTTTAAAAAAAGATTTCATTATGATTACGAATTTGTCATTTTTGCCTATTTCCCATTTAATTTCCTACTGTGAATTTTCTTAGTGTATCAGTATAGATTGGAATTTTGAATTCAAATGCATATACATACTGTCAAATTCATGCATTCATATCATACGGTTGTAAAAATTGCAAAGAAAAACTACGCATTGCATTTGGTCGGAGAGGTAAAAGAGAAACAGAGCTGTAGACAACATGAAAACATACTTTTTAATGGCGGCAAGGACAATGCCAATAGGATTTATATTGAAGAATCCCATTTGTATTCATTAAAATGAACTCTAATTTAAGAGGACATTAAAACATAAAGAAAGAACACAAAAAATTCGACTACACACACACAATTCGTATGCACACCTTGGACACATTATAGAATGTGTGCAGTAGACACAGCCCATTGAGAATTGTCGTCGTTTGTATTGTCAGTAGCCGAATAATCATCGCAAACGTATTGGGAACACCATTAAAAAATAATAAAGTATTGATATGTGTATGAGGGTTTGAAAAGTTGTTTGAACTTGTACGGCGGTGACCTAAACTGCTGCTACTGCTGCTATATACCACTGTAATTGAATTAAATGATTGCAATAATTATTAAGAATGGAATATATATATTATATTGCAGAAATATTTCTCTTCCTGTAGTTAAACCTAAATGGTTTACATATTGCATTTCCCATAATATTTACTTATTTATTGAGACTCGATTTAATAATAAAGTTCTTGTGAGTCCCAAATGCCCATGTGTTACACTGGCGATTAATTTTCAGTAGTATAGGACAATGATAAACTGTAAACTGGCGACGAATAGAATTTGAAACAATTACGATTACAACTACTAAACAATCTATGTAGACATAGAACTTTTTATAAGAAATTAGACAATGAAGCTTATATAGAAAAATATGGTAAACCGTTATAAATAACGCAATTTCAAGCCATATGTCTAGTGCATAAAAAGTGTAAAGAATGAGAAATTTTTATCTGTAGTCTGTAGAAATGATACACTCAATCCTTGCCTTATGTCATGCATAATTTATGTCAGAATTCAATAATTATTTAAGCGTAAAAATAATGTGGGCAGATCCTTGTTTTTCAGAATTGTCACCCACAGACTCCAACTCATCAAATAACAACAGTACAGCAAATAATGGACATGTGGATGATGAATTTGGGTTTGATTTTTCTGGTGATCCATCCATGTTCCTAGACTCAAACTATCAGTGCATCAAATTTCAAGCTTTTCAAGAGAATAATTGGCATGTGCTGGCCGATGAAAATTTCAAAGAACTGTAAGTTTCACAGCTTCTCAATATCTCAAAATGTATGTTGTATATAGACAACTATAGAAATAATTTTGTCAAGTAAATTCACTGATGGTGAAAAATGTGTGTAATTATCATTTTCATATTTTTTGTAGATCTCTTCCCTATTACAAAGTTGATGCTGACAAAGGATTCAATTTCTCAAATGCCGACGATGCCTTTGTTTGTCAGAAGAAAAATCATTTCCAAATCACTTGCCATGCCAGGCAACAAGGAGACCCCAAATATGTGAAAACTGCTGACGGCTACAAACTCATTGACAGTTTTTTCATTCATTTTTACGGAGTTAAAGTCGAGTCTCCGAACCAAACAATTAAAATTGAACAATCTCAAAGTGACAGGAGTAAAAAACCGTTCCATCCTGTCATGTAAATTTTTTTTATAAGAAAATTTTTTTTCATTCCATGTAACTTAAGTGGAAAGAAATTGCTTTTTCAGTTTTTCCATTTTAAGTATATGTATGTAATCGTTAATCATTATTCAAAATTCAAACCTCTTTTAGGGTTGACCTCAGTGCGGACCAAGTGGCCAAGGTGACAGTTGGACGGCTTCATTTTAATGAAACAACGTCAAATAATATGAGAAAAAAAGGGAAACCTAATCCGGACCAAAGATTCTTTTATCTGGTACGCACATCTTTAATATCGATCCATAAAATGTATCTAATGAACCTTTTTTCATAAGTTTCATGAATTAATGTCCATGTTTTTTAATGTTAGGTTGTGGGGCTTCAAGCACATTGCTCCGACGGCGTTTATCCAATAATTGCGCATTCATCACAGCGGATCATTGTTCGAGTATGTTCACATGTAAAATTCTTCCTTTATTAATACAAATAAAATGCTTGCAATGCATTAATACATTTTTATAGGCATGCTCTTGGTTAAGAAATATTTAAATTTGTATGCATGTACAAAAAAAAATCATATAGTATTAAATTAAAACATAATAAAATAAATGTTATTTAGCTGTTATAAATCAATTATGAAAATGTTTTCTTTCTCTCTCTCATTTGAATTCAAAGGCGTCCAATCCTGGTCAATTTGAAAGTGATATGGAGCTGTCATGGCAGAAAGGCCACACATCAGACTCGATTTATCATGCAGGACGTGTTGGAATCAATACTGATAGACCAGAAGAAGCACTTGTCGTCTACGGAAATGTGAAAATTACTGGGCAAATTACCCATCCTAGTGATTTCAGAGCGAAACAGGATATTCGAGAGGTAAATATTGAGGGGAAAATAATAAGGAAATGAGTTTTCTCCTTAATTTCGGAATGCATATCCAGTTTTGTCAATTCAATAACATTCTTTATCCTGTATGTTTTATATAGATTGACACGAAAGACCAATTAAAGAACGTTCAACAACTTCGTGTGGTCAGCTATAAGTACAATCCAGAATTTGCCCGTCTCGTTGGACTCTCGGAAGATGAAGCTGTAGATACTGGTGTCATTGCCCAGGAAGTCCAGAAAATTCTGCCGTCAGCTGTCAGAGAGACGGGAGATATTGAGTTACCCAGTGGGAGAATAATTGACAACTTTTTGGTTGTGAACAAAGAGAGGATTTTTATGGAGAATGTGGGGGCAGTAAAAGAATTGTGTAAAGTGACGGATAAATTGGAAAACCGAATCGATCAATTAGAAAAAATTACAAGATTAAAAAGAGCTGACAGTTCAAAGTCTAGTTGTAAGAACAGAACACATGTTTATACAATTTTTTTTGTTTATACCTACTCGTGTACACGCAGTGTAGTGTATAGAGTTGGGGTTTTCAGTCAAGTTTATATCTATGTATTAATAATATGTTTTCTTCAATGAAGAGCACAATTAATTATTGTAAGTTAGTAATTAAAAAATGTTTCATTGTTTTTTAACTTCGTATAGCATCTTCAAAGGGAATGAAAAGATTATCTTCGCTGGCTTCTACTGAATTTATTTGTTCAAATAAGTCTGTACAACTTCTTATTTTTATTCTTGTTCTCATCATGGCTTTTTGGTAAGTACTTTTTTTTTGTTTACACATTTTATTTTATTTTACTTTTTAATTTGGTGATTGTATTGTGTATTAATTCATTGTTATTGTTTGCTCTTATAACTAGTTTGATTGCAATGGCCACATTATGTGTTTTGGAGTATCAAAAAAGATCGTCTTACGAATATTATCATCATAACTCGAGAAATTATAATTCTACACACGTAGCTCTTAACAATCGTTTTGGGGTTTTACATCCTGAAAATTCGCATCTCTCGTCTTTAGAGCAAAATACGTTTGCCTTTTCTGCCAATACGAATCCAGTCTTACAACCAACCAAACCACCAAAATTCCAAGCCAAATTAACTCATCGGAATCTTCAAAAAACTATGATGGATGACGTAACAATTCCAAGCATCAAACCCGCTGTTTTGGGGAGACCATCAAATTGTCCTGTGTACCTGACTTTATCCCCGTGCAAGGTTGGAGTCACATCTATATCAACATGAAAGAAACTCAAATACATATTTTCAAATCAAGTGTTTATATTAACATATTTTATGCAATTTTTAGGTATATTGCTGTCGGGGTACAAGTTTTGATGAGCGTATTATTGACTACCGGGATATGGAAAGAAGAAATCATGTGACCACTTCAAGTGGTGGTGCTCCTCCAGTCATACTTAATTCTACTACAGAATCACAAAATAACACCGTCGACGTGGCTGCTTCTGCTAGTTCTGTAAGTTTATGCCATTTTTAACTTGGACGTACAGTGCATGTACAAATAATATCTACAGCTAACAACTAGATCTAACCATAAAATTTACTTTCTTTAGAGTAACCCGGTACACAGAAATGGGCTGGAAAGAAGAAAAAGACGACAAATTCATGACAGTGAGTACAATGAATAAAGATATTACTCTATAAATTACGACATGTATAAAGTTTGGGTTTTCATAATACTTTTTCCATCTTTTCAGACCCAAAGCTGTTCAACGTGCCATCAATACAAATTCTGTCACAAAATATAAACCAAAGGTAAGTTGCATGTAACACAATTGAGACTGTTGATGAGAAGGAATTATATTTATACTCATCGAATACATTCTAAATTTTTTCTTTTTTTCGCAATCCACAGCTTGGGACCTCCATACTGTATGAATAATTCGGAAGGATATTACGATTGTGTTTCGCCTGAAAACAGATATTTTTCCAGTGCAAATCTGACCTATCATGTTCCTCTAAGCAAATTTTGGGGCGAACTCAGCATATCACTCATTTTTAAGTAAGCCGACATCAACAGAACCCTTTGAAAAATTAAATGTTTCACTTTACTATGATGAAAAATTAACGTATTAATATTTTAATTTTCCTGACTCACAGCTTTTCATCCAAGTTTGATATTTCAAAGCCACAGATATGTGAGCATGTCTTTGTTCAGCCGGAATGTGTGCCTGATGCAAATGCAGTTACATTTGAAAATAAAGTTGATGGTGTGACCGAAGAAAAGGCATCGTCAATCGAAAACCTGTCAAGGAACGTATACTTAGCCAAACTTCAAGTTGGAGCAAGCCCATATTCCCGATTCAGTATTAGATTCTCATCAAATGCTGAAGATTATGATGTAAGTATTTCTGCATTTTCCCAATATACCGTTTCAACTTAAATGGCATATAAAATAATATAAATAAGCGTTGCGAAATCTGCTCACTCATGGCAAACATTTTTTTAAATTGTTTTTAGAAGCTCTGCTCCCTGACAAAGTCATCGTCAAAATTTTTCGAGTTTAATTTCCACTTTTATCGTGTGTGTGACGAGTGAGTCAAGAAAAAAAATCTTCAATGTGTGAATCACTGACAATGAATCTCTACAACATCCATCCAAATCTCAAATAAATACCTATAAATGTACTATAACAAATCGTAGGTTTAAGTTTCATCAAAGAAAAATATTATATTACCCATAAATGATAAGAAATAATTAAGGAAGAAATATTATATACAAAGTTATCAAGGAAAAAGAAGAGTGCTGAGAATATATAACTACTGGTCCGTCCTTGTCCTGAGAGCAATAATTATTTGAATGGTTGATTTTACAACTTCCGCAAATGGCAAAAAGAAAAAAGAAAACCGTCCAATTTCTTTGGCAAATAACAAATAATACATTATATAAATATACATTATCATGTTATAATACTCTAGTTTAGAACATAGCTCAAATATGTAGATAGCTAAAAAAAAGTTGTAAAATATACTAGTTATTATGTACCTATACAATATAGAATTGAGTGTAGTCGTTTAAGGTTGTAATTTACTCTACGTAGAAACATCATATTTCTGATATGCATTACGCATTATAATATTCTTGAGTCCAAATATGTTTTTGTATTGTTTTACGAGTGAATTATTGGTGTTTATTAGTAATCTGCACTAAATTCCTTTTCAGTGCTAAAATGAGAGAGAGAGAGGCATGTTTTCCCACGCGGTTCTGATTTTTGATTATATTCAGTAACGCGTTTCCTTATATGTATGGAACAACGGTCAAAAAACGTTCCATGTATAGTAGTGACTTGTCTTCTGTCTCCCCTTTATATGTCTAGTTTTATAATTCAGTGTGCTAATTTTAATTGATTTAATTTTAAGAATGTATTATTTGAAATATTTTGTGGCAAATGTGTATGTATTTAATTTTAAATGTGTATAGTATTTGAAAATATATATTATATATATACCAAATACAAATCATAATGTATTATTTATCGCTGCATCATCGTAAATAAGAGTACATATAATCCCAATAATATATTGTTGTGTACAAATACACATATATATACATAAAGCTATTTTAGTTATAACGTACTCGTAAAACTTCGTACACATAGTAAAGTAATATATACACACAAATTCTACATATTAAAACTTTTAATTTAAAAGTAAATATAATTTACAAAGGATCCTGTAAAAATAAGTTAGAATAAAGAATGAGTCGTTTGTTTTGTATAAATATATATCCCTATTATAATTATTTTATATAGTTTGCTTCCAAGTTTAAGTTAATATTTTTATCCTGATTAGATATATTTGTAAGACTTGTTGTTACAAAAACAACCGAGATTCTGCCACAGATTTTATGGTTGAAACTGTGATACTCTGGAATTTGGAATGTCGACAGTGCAAATTTTTTTTTTTGTTTTTGAAACACTTGACTAGAAATAAATAAGCGCAAATTACGGATATATAGGTACTATTTTATCAACCTGAAAAACTGATCATAGTCTGGAGGTTCAGTTATAAAATATAAAGTATGTAGGCTATCATCTTCAATTTAATTCATCAGAGTTTTGACCTCAAGTCCCTTCCTTTTTTGCTTCAACAAGTATACACATTATATGAACTCGTCGTCATTTGAGATAACGTTCATCCCACCTCTCGTTCCATACATTTCATCCAACAAATTATATAAAAAGGGCGGCCGTGTTTCCGTGTTTCAATTTAATGAAAATGAAAAATCTCTTCCATTTTTTGTGTTTTAATCAAATTTGCTGTAACTAATATTAATTAAACGTAAGATTTTATAGGATTGCGTATATATATATGTACAAGCAATAAAATTTGTTCAATTGTTTACCTTCTGTAGCACTGTACTCTTTTTTGAGTTTTGAAAAACTATATGAAGATTTTTTTTTTTGACAGCAGGACTCTTTCATTCTTGTTAAAAGTTTACTATATAGCTGAAAAAAAATATTATGTTTTTTGCCAAATAATAATATTTTAAATATACTGTATATTTTGTGACGCGAAGATGATAAGAAGCTACAATCAATTTGTTTCAAAAGTGAAAGTGAGTGAAAGCAACTTTGATTTATTATGTCTAAATATTCTCAATCTGTATTCAATTTTGTTTTGTGTGCACACTCAGAATTTTATAACTCAGGTTGTTTCGCTAGTATTTTTTTTTTTTTAAAAAAACAGAAAAATGCACATAAACATGTTACTTTTTTTGATTTGCTCATGTTTTCTCACAGTATGCCTAATACATATCTTTTGATAAAATAAAGTAAGTTTTTTTTACTACAATATAATTAATGTATCCTAATAATGTACAAGGACATTCTTGCTTTTGTTTAGTCAATTTATAGCATTATTTTCTAGTTGTTTTATGAATGATTGGGTAACTAGATTTGATAGATTCATTTTTTATGAAACAGTAAATTAAATACAAAAAAATTATTAAAGACACGTGAATTGAAATATTCTTTGAAAAATTGATTGGTTTCGCTCATAAACATATGGCACAAAAGTACATTTTTCCGCCTCATGATGGTCACTGAAAAAAAAACTGAAAATTCTTCTAAATGCACTATTTTCGCATGATTTTCCGCAATTTATTCCGGAGAAATGTTTGTGTATACAGCGATTATCAAATGCTTTTCGTACTGAAAAATCCATTATGATCAGCTGAAAAACCAAGTTTATTAGAGAAACTGTAATATAGTCATTTTAGGTGCAAATGACTATTAACAAAAATACATCATCGTAATTTAAATTAACGTACACTTTTTGTAGTAATTGTGCAAGAGACGTGTACGTAAATGTCATTAGCAAATAAAATTAGGCTCAAATATTACACCTCACAATGTAATGAATGTACGTACAACTCTGTTAAATGCCTTGTAATAAATGTATATTTGGAAGAAATTATTTATAAAACTATTAGATGTCAAATGGATTGAACATAAAAATGGAATTATGTGTACGTACATAGAATTTGATAGTAGTGTGTATTTTAATAAAAATATTAGTTCTTAAACGATTCAGAACAAAAAGAAAGTGTTGTGACTATTGTGACTATTGTGGTTGTGTTTTCATAACCGCTATCACATGTGTACATACATAAACTGTAAAAGCATGTTTAATTGCAATATAATACAACTATTGTTTGGTTTTACAAATAAATGTGAATCGATAGTATATAATTGTGACATGTCTAAACTGAATTGACAATGCGAATGCTTGACTCGAGTATAAAAATCGGTTCGTTTCAAGTCCGGATTTTGACTATGAAAGTATATATAGAGGTGACGAATTCTTTGGACTGAAGATACAAACAGGACATGAAGCCCTCTAAAATAAACTTAATGCATAAAATAAATAGGTACGTATTGAACTTGTAAGACGAAAAGTTATATAGAGATATTATTATTATTATTATTGTGTATGGCTGTAGAAAGACAAATGAAATGTCAAACTGGAATATCTTCAAATTAATGAGAATTATTTTTTAAACATGTATTCCTATATAATCTATTATATATTTACATTTGCTATAAATAATTCAATGTACTCAGGAGTCTGAAATGATTTCAGTCGAGAGATAAATACTTAAATACCAATAAATTGAAAGAAATACATGCCATTGTTCTTGACCACTCATAATGTCTCGTACATGCTTTCACATATCTGTACGTACTACAAAAAAGTACTGATTACAGAGTAAAGTAACTTCTATCTCTTTATATCTCTTTCATATCTGTATATGTATATATGTGTCATGTTTCATTTGGAGTCACAAATCCTCGTCTCTATACTTGAAATTTCTGTTCATCCATAGCTCAAAGTCCTTTCTCGAATTCGAATGAAACTGATATGCAAGTCAAAATTCAATTGAACAATCAGACATTAAACGGGTAATTGAGAGCTGCTAAATATATTTTGTATTGATCTTTCTAGTTTTTCCCAAGAACCTTTTTAATATCATTTCTAATTCACTGCATCTTGGCAAGCTCTTCATACTACGACTTGGCATAAGATTGTCTCAATTTACACAAGTATATGTAGATTTCTCTCGCAATTACACATGCATAGTGTTTTCTAATGGAACCTATCTGTATTTGATCCCATCGATTCTTTGAGCTTACGTTAGATGAATATCATTTGGAGGCCCAACTCTTAATTTCAATTTAATTAATTCTTACACACGTGCATAGACAAGTCTATCCGTAAGCGTCTCCTTTTAGTTTTTCCTCTGAGAAATAAGAGATTGCGAAAATTTGTTCGGTATATACTTACAACTCGGTTTTTCTTTTCGTGTCATGTTTGATAAAGGATGAAAATGAAAATGTGAATGAAATAAATGTTATCTGATCTTGGGACTTTTTTTTTCCTGCACAAAAAATAAAATCTCTGCTTTCCTGTGCACAAATAAACTAGTAATTTTTTTAATTGAATTTCGAAATCATATATGCGATGAGCTTGAAACAACAAAACAAAGAAGCGTTTTACAAATTTTTCAATCCACTGTGGACGGTGTGGGTAATAGTAATAAACAATGAACTCTTTGACACAGGTGAAGGAATAAAAATGTCTCCTACACGTCTTACAACATATTTGTTCATTCGGTATAGAAATAGTCATCAGTTTTTTTCGGACCTTGTTAACCCTGCTAAATAACTACATAAAGGACACACACAATACACAATACATTTGGTATGAACTAATAACTAAAAACTTGTTTTGTGAATTACAAGGTTGTATTTTTATTGACGTGCTTCGACAAATTAAATCCAAAGTGATTCTACTAGATTTTTTTAAAATAAAGTCTTTACCAATTCCTATATATCTTTCCGCATGATCATGATACAAACATAACATTTATAAGTAGTTTTTATTCCATGAGTAATCCGCCCTCCAAAGTCTAAGAACAAGTTTGTAAGATGAGCTAATACAACATGTGTTTATTGTACACGAAGAGAAGAGAAGAACATGACATAAGCTATTCAAAGCTATGATGAATTCTGAATCCTGATAAAGACTTGTTTTGTCCGCGGAATTAATTACTTGGCCAAAATTGTTTTGGAAATGTATGAAAAGTTTTCATTGAAAACACAGGGAAAAGTTTCATCACAGTTGGAATTCGGAAATCGGGAATTTCTCCGTCTTTTTATGCTGGAAGATTACAAAAACAAATTTTCCACATAAAACTGAATGGAAATGGTGTGACGACCATGAGAAATTTAAAACAAACGACATACCGTATTTCTTCTATATTAAACCTCCGACTACCCAATTTAATTTTCTAGGTCTTTGGCGTCTTGGCCATTAAATAAAAACCCTGTAAATAAGCCCAAAAAATCTTTAACCTGTATTCAGTGGATTTGTCGGTATTTTTTTTTTTTTTTTTTGCATTTGATGTTTCGCATATCTTCCCTAATCTATACTGTAAACAATGGTGATAATAATAATGAAGGATCCTAAAGAAATGAAATAAAAAGGACATCCTCTCTGCACAAAGCTAATGTTTGCATAATGGGTTTTAACACGTTTCCTAGCACTTTAGTTTCTCCTCTCCAGAGCCCCATTCAGTATTCAGTATTCGCACAAGTACAAGAATGAATACAAGACATGGTGTTGCAGTGCAGACAGAAGAGAACACGAGTTTGAATACATTCTACAGAACAACAGTGAGAATTTTTTTTCCTTTGCAGTGCATATATCTAACCCTTTAGTTTACAGTGTTTACACACACACGATAAGAAGAAGAGGAGCATGAACAGCAGCAGCAGCAGTACCCTATACAAAACTCGAATAATGTCAACATAAGCAGTCGCTCAGTTGTAGTTGTGTCTTTATTACGTGAGCGTGTGTATTAAAGCCGACGCGGCCAGAGAATTTTGTTGAGAATTTTGTCCATTCTGTGGTATTTACGATATTTATGTGCGTGTGTCTGTTTCTCTGTTTCTTCTCTTCTCTTTTACCCGTGTCTGTGTAAAATTCAGGATTCCTCTCATTCCGAATTACTTTCCCCACCAGTCAATACTGTGTATTCAGTTCAAGGGATAAAAAGTTAATTAATAAAATATTGGGAGCTTGTTCAACATATAAAAGAGCACATTCAAAATCCAAGTATAACACTTGACGTCTGTGTTCCTCGTTGCATTCAAATTGCGCACATACATGGATTCAGTGGACTTCCAATACAAAAATCAAGTGTCGAGTAAGTTTTATACAGATATCTAGTGTATATGTGTGTGTGTGTTTGTGTGTGTGTGAATGGAATACGGATTTTGTTTGTAAATCATTCATGTATAATTCCTGCTGTTGAACACATATTCAACATCAAAAGAACAAATCAATTGACTCCTGGTCGGGAAAAACTGTGGTAGTTTATATAAGACTCAAATTGTATCGTAGTATCGTATATATATATGAGGATGAGGACTCTATCTGACTATCTGTATATGACCACGCGGTATAGATCTTTGACTGACGGTAGGAAATACATCGTATGTAAGCAAGTGTGGTTGATATTTTGATATAATATGAAAAATATTATGTAAGTGTTACACATGCATTTATTTATTATTATGGTGTATGTATATTATAGTTTATAGTGATTTGAGAGAGCTCAAGTTGAGTTTGAGTCATCTGAAATATGAAATGAGATTTAGCAATAATTGGAAAGATAAGAAATATTCAAAGTCCAATGTGTATTTAGTACACTACACACATACTAAAATATTATTATCTCGCCGCACACTCTTCTATCACGAACTTTTCTCTTTTTTTTCTGGGTTGGGTACAAATAGTCAATGTAAACTTTATAGATGTTCCTAGTTATTTAAATATTGTTCATATCCTGGAACTCATATATGTATGTACACACCAGTGAGGTGCTCATTCCTTATCAGTGAAATTTTTTTTTGGATATTTTACTTGGAATACAAAACCTAAGTTCATTCTCATTTCTGTAAATATCTGATTCAGTTATTACACGAGGAGAGAATCGGTTAAAAGTCCCAAATCCAAATTCCACATTACAACCACATTTTTGCACGCTTCCCTTTTGTTCCTTGTATGAAGTTGTATGTGTAGTGAGAAGTTCCAGGATTCATTTCAGTCGTGGTGAAAAAGTGCGTTGGAAAAAAGGAAAGCGGGGATTTATCCTACAAAAATAAAGAAGAGGTAAAAATTTAATTACAATTTATCTAAAAGAAAGATTTACTACGTTTTATGACTAGAAAAAATGTCAAACTACATATGTAGCTGGATCTTGAAATTAAATTTTGATGAGTAAATTCAAAACAGAATATATCGAGATATGATTGAAAATTTCATTTGAATGTCTATAAGTTGGTTTAAATACAGTTGAGGGTTTAAGTTTGAATGTTTAGTAAAAAGAAATGTATTGTGGGACCACAAACACATGCGGATGTAAATTCTAAACTCGATAAAAAAAAGCGACGGCACATGTAAGCAGTTGTCATGTAAAGTCAAGCCTGTAAGTATTGAAATCCATGGAGCAGGAGAGAGAGAGAGAAGAATCTCTTTTCCCCACTGCCATTTTGCACACATTGCACATTGGAAATAATGATGAAGCGTAAGGTGTGGGACGACTTTCAGTCAGTATGATTACTCATATAGTCATATATACAAACCGAGTACTACATTACACACACACTATTTATCTATCTCGCGTCATCGTCATTTTACTAAAACAGTCAGCAGTCAGTCTACCTCTGCAGTCTAACAACAGCCCAAGTACAATTGTCTGTCTGTTTCCACGTAAGTTTAGTATCGAGTAATATATATGAAATGTGCAAGTGTAACAGTACGAGAAATGAGCTCATTTTCATTTTCTACACAGAAACAAAGTAAAATGTTTCGCCTTGGTCCTCATTAGATTTTTGTTTTCCTTCTTGTGTATATATTTCTTAGCATTTTACGTATCGCATGTATAGAACTACATCCAAATATCTGTAATTAAATTGTGTAGATTGTATTGTAGATTTGTAGGTGTAGAAAGAATGAAAGGAAACGGACAGTATTACTTGGATATGTCTAGTATCTGTACTTAATTGTAATTGTAATTGTAGAGAATATACGCTGTCTCTGTCTGTCTATACACATCTCAAATAAGCAGGCCAAGTAGACAACGTAACTGGAAACAGACGGTAATGGGAATTGTGTTTCTCTCTACAATATGATTGCAACTACAATCTACAATCTCTCTCTCTCTCTCTCTCTCTCTAGTTACATTTGTATATAGATGTGTGCATACGGCTCACTAATAAATTAAAACCCACTCGTAGCTTGTTTCTCTCTCATCCTTCGTTTGCAAAAAGACAAGATTGTACTGTGTACAGCACACCACGAGCACTAGCACACCGGTCGGTAAAAAACACAGAGAAATACTTTATGTAGCAAAGGATATATATACACATATTATTATGTACATTCATAGAAGACTAAAGTACATATTATTATTATCCAGATGAGAGAGTATGGTCTACATGGAAATGGCGGCCATGGACATATACATAAGGAATTTTGCTCGAAAACTATTTATTGTTGTTATACTGTTACTGTTACTGCAAAATGTTCATAAAACTTTTTGACTCTCGGGCTTTACTTTCCATTTCCCATGTGCAGGCCACTTAAAATTCTTTGCCAGAGAGAAAGAGAGAGAGAGACAGAGAGGAAGCTTCCATTCCTTCTATTTCAGTCAGTACACTAGAAAAATGTATAAAATAGTTGTTGATAGTAAAAACGGGCACACACGCCACGTTTATCCGTAGAGCAAGTCCCAAAAGTTAGACCATAAGCCATAATGTAAGCAAAAAAAAATGAAAAAAAGGTTTCGTTAACGATAAGTAAGTGTTTAAAAGAAAGTGAATTAACTGTATACATTATGAAATGAAGAATGAGCCAGGGAGAGGGAGAGAGAGAGAGAGAGAATGGAAATAGGAATCGGAACTAATACGTTGAATATGTAAAATTTATACACCACAGTCACAACTTCCATTACTCTACACAGTCTACACTGTCGTAGTCGTACTACTTGCATAGTAGGATGGAAAATTCAGATTTAGATTGTTAAAGAATAAATTAAGATTATGTGCCTCAGTTTTATTAAAACTTGTTAATTAAGATACACATATATACAAGAGACTATTTACATATGAGTAAGTATACTCAAAACTTAGAATTAGTATTATGCAGTGACATTGGAATATGAAACATGACAAATTTCCGAGGTTTTTCACAGCCATCTGAATAGAATCTTATCGTCGTTTATATGTGTAGGTACAATGCATAGTTGTAAACGATAATTAGCAGTATACTTTTATTATTTCCTCCTTGTCGTTAGGCATATTCATTTGTTTTCCATTAAAATTTGTGGCCACATGATGTGTGTAAAAGGATTCTGAACACACTACCGATTTCTTTTTATACTATATGAAGTTCATATTATGAACGTAACGAAATACGAAAAAACGGATTTGGAACCACGAACCACATGTATCGTGAATAACTTGACACTTGACAACCGCAAAAACCTATTAGTTTACTATCTATAGAATTCTGAGGACAAAGTTGAAGTAGTATTTTCTTCTGTGGTCTACATACTCGACAGTCTATACAACTATACTCACACACATCTTTTGAGGTTTTTGCATTATATGTATATTGTAGTATATTGTAGTAGTTCTGACGTCAGTTTTTTTGTGGGTGCAGCAGCAAAAGTCAATGCCACTGACTTTGTATGGGTATAGACGGGTCATAGGTCACAAAGTGAATCCTACACAGCCTCGTACAGTGTTTAAATCATCATGATTTTATAGGACACACACTTCTCACAAATATGCAGATCTCCTTACAAATAAATCATGTACATACACATACACATTCCAGATTCTATACAGAATCTAGAGGAAACGCGATCCTCTGAATTCAAAGTTTTCCTAAAAAAAAATTCGGTCAGACTCATTGTCATGATTGTCATCAATGAATTACAACACGATTTTTTTTACAACATCAGCCAATGAGCTTTAATGGTTGTCAGACATTATTTACATTTGTTTCCACGAGCGTGAAACTGAAAAGAGAAGTGTCAGTCAGACTTATATATATATACACACCTCAATATAAAACTTGTAATAACGAACTCACTTTATATGTGCCTACTATACTTACATAGCATCATGTCTACTAAGGTAACTACATATGTAGGTGATCTATAAATAAATATTAATTGAAACTGGTATCACCCAGAAAAAGGTGATGATGACATGAAGCTTAAAATATTTACGTATTATATTTTATGTATATTATGTAAATGTACATATACTTATTACAAACAAATACCAAATACTACTGCTTACTAGAATACTGCAGGGGAGCACACACACACATGACATGAGAGAGTTTCGAATTGAATGGACGGGAGGAGGAGGAGGATTACGTGTGTGTACAATATATATTTACATGCTGCTTCAATCATGCGATGTTTCTATATATATGTATTTCCTTACATTAAATAATGTTTTTATTATTCACATGTCTCATGCATACTGATTAAGCTGATTAGATAAAAGTCATTTAAATTCATACAGCTTTACAGCTTCCTTCCCTGAAAAAAAACACACACTATAGTCACTGGCTGGATATTTTCAAACCTGCTTTTTTTGCAGGTATATATTTTTAGAGTAAGTATAATATTGTATTTACAAAAAGACTTTTTCCTTTATTTAATCTTTTGGAATTAGAAAACATTTAAATCTATAAATTCATCATCATGTGTACTGTGTGTGAGATATCTTTTCTGCTGACTCAGAAGATCGTTCAGTGACGACGAGAAGATGAGAGTGCTACATAAATTGAATACGTTTTTTTTATTTAATTATGAAAATAATAAATAATATAGTTTCCATGAACACGGTCGAATTATATAGCATGTAAATTGAGTCATCCTCACATGTAGATATTTACATTTGATTCTGTCATCCTCATTTATTTTAATTAGGTTGTTGGGCTTTCTTCTTATTCGAGTATAATATGGATTTTTTTTCTTTGCAATTGCATACCTCTAATGGAGCGAGGATTTTGAGTAAGGCGCTGAAACCGAATTTTATATTTATTGTACTTTTCAGGAGGGGACGAAGACGACGACGACGACAAGGAGAAGAACATTGCTAGTGAGACGACAACTGCGGGGATTTCGGGAGGTTCGGTTTTGCGGGTTTTAAATAAGGAGGAGACACCCAGAAAAAAGATTCTTAATCGAGGAGGAAATAATAATAAAACCGATCGTTGGGGCTCTTCATCACGGCTACCAACAATAATAGTACCACAACCAGGAACAACAATGCAGAAGAAATCGGATATTGTAGAGTTTTATAGGAATAAGAGTGTCTTTGTGACCGGTGCTACAGGATTTGTGGGGAAGGCCACGGTTGAGAAACTTTTGCGAGTGTGTCCAGACGTGGCAAATGTTTATGTATTGATTAGACCCAAATCCGGCTCGGATGTGAAGACTCGACTTGTTCAACTTTTAGAGAATTCGGTAATTACATTTTCCACATTCTCATTCCTTCATTATATATTTTATTAATATTCAGTTTCAAAATATATTATACATTATATATGCGTTGTGGTTGTAGTACTCACGAATCATGACGAGTATTTTATGTACATATGTTTTGGGATATCGATTTAATAATAATATATATACTTAATATAATGTATATATGGGTGACTCATAACAATAATTGAATGATCGAAGTATCAAAAGATGTGAAATAATTTCAAATTTCTTATATATTTTGGATCTTTTATTGTATATGAATTACTTTTTTTTAGCTGTATAATACTTTGCGAGAAGAAAATGCTGCCATTCTGTCAAAAATCATTCCCATTGCAGGAGACATCACTGAGCCAGAACTGGGGATTAGTGACGAGGATCAAGCAACCTTGTGTGAAAATGTCTCTGTCGTCATTCACTCGGCAGCAACAGTCAAATTTGACGAAGTTCTCAAATTGTCAATTAATGTTAACGTCCGTGGTACTCAAAGGCTAATAAGTTTATGCAAAAGAATGAAAAAGCTTGTTGTAAGTTTTATATCATCAACCTATGGTTTTTTTTAAATGATGATAGTAAAATCCAAAAGTATATATTGTTATGTTATGACTAAATATAATAATGATTCTTTTTTTATTAGGCGCTGGTGCATGTTTCCACAGCATACGCTAATTGTGAAAACTCTGAAATTAAAGAGTGTATATACCCTCCTCCAACGGACGATCCAAGAAAACTAATTGATACAGTAAGATTACAAATACTAATAATGTTTCATAATTTAGTAAACACGTGTGTGTGTGTTTTACATATTAATTCGGTTCTCTCGGCAATACTAGAAATGTGAATGAAGAAGTGAATTAAAATTTACTATTATAAATGTCATTTGTATAGGTGCAATGGATGGATGATAGCATTGTTAATACAATTACTCCTCATCTAATTGGAAATAAACCAAACACCTACACTTTTACGAAAGCGTTAGCTGAACATTTATTAAGTGAAGAGAGCGGTGCTCTACCAATAACCATTGTTCGTCCGTCAATCGTCACTGCCACCTTCAGAGAACCAGTGGTTGGATGGGTTGATAACTTTAATGGACCTACCGGTTTAATTGCAGCTTGTGGCAATGGTGTTCTTCGTACTTTACTATGCCACAGAAAAAAAATAGCAGACTTGATTCCATTGGACTATCCCGTTAATTTAATACTTGCCGCTGCTTGGTACACTGCCACATCAAGGTATGTTGGAAGCTGAAATAAATCTTAGATTTGTTTATTACAATCTCAGTTTTGCGAGATGTTAGTTTCTGATATTAAAAAAAAACATAACATGGTGGTTCGTCTATAAATTACAGGCCAAACAGTATAACAGTTTACAATTGTTGTACTGGAACAGACAACCCATTATTATGGGGGGATCTGGAGCGTTGGGGTTTTGCATTTTTGCAAAACAACCCAATCAGTAAAGTGATGTGGTATCCCGGCGGATCCTTTAAATCTAACCGATTGTGGAACAGCTTTAATGATTTCTTCATTCACTACGTACCAGCCTATTTAATGGACGGTAAGTTATTATTACTCTTGCAAGTTACTATTTAATGTAATAACAATAAAATTAAATCATGTCATTTATATTACTGTACGTTTTCATTCCAGTTGCTGCAAGATTGGCTGGCAGAAAACCTCAGTAAGTATTACTCCTGATTCGAATACTTTCTACGGTTTTACTCTATAACGAAAAAGTACATATTATCAACGTTATTATTTATTTTTTTAAACTACAGAATGCTCAGAATGTATCACAAGATAAACAAAGCAGTCACATCCCTGGAATTCTTTACAACTCATGAATGGAAATTTGTCAGTGAAAATATGATGGACTTGTATGAAAAAATGTCACCGGAGGATCAAAAGCTGTTTTCAGTTAACGTTAAAGAAGTTTTCTGGCCCAAATATATTGGTGAATACTGTATGGGTTTACGGAAGTACGTCATGAAGGAGGATTCCACAACTCTACCCGCTGCTAGGAAACACTTGAGAAGGTGCGTTTCGAACAAGTATAATTCTCTATAGTATAGAGTATATACATTATGCGCGTTATAGGTTACATAATTTCACTGTTTTTTTTCTTGTTTTCTATTTTATAGGATGTATTGGGTTCACAAAATTACCCAATTCTTTTTCATTCTTCTATTCTGGCGAGCTATAATGTTTAGGAGTAAAACTGCACGTCAACTGTGGTCCTTTATGTTTGGACTAGTACTCAGAATGTCAAGGTAGGTAATTTATCAAGTAAATCATATTTATCATCGTTGCCTTCAGGGGAAAAAATATGGATCCAAGGATTAATGAATTCATTTGTATTTCCTCTAGAATGCTACCCATCGGCCAAATCAATTGATAAATCTATACTGCTATAAAAAACGGCTCATTTCACAGCAATTGTTTCTCGGTAATTTTAATCCCAAAACACATAACAAAATTAAGATAAGATTCTCTAGCTCTGGTATTTATATATATATATATATATATACTTTGCCAAGCATGCATATATTGTCACTTCATAAATAATCTAGAAAGTATAGAGTTGAAAAACGCTGCGAGTTGATAATAGTATGATTTTACGTATTGTCACTAGAAAACTTCTTTCAGGTAAACAGTATGGAACTCGAGAAATGTAGTGAGGATTCATTATGTTGCGTCTATGTCATTTTAAAAATAAAACTATTTGTATAAAAATATATAGTACATACACTTACAGTTACATAAAATATAATAATGTATATTATTGTGATTATCAGACTTCTAGTGAGCATTTCCTCTACATACAAAAAATATGCTGGCATTATTTTTATTTGTAGAATTTACCCTGTAAATAGTAAAATATGTAGCAATATGTTGTGTAGATTTTTGTCAATCACCGTTTTTTCTTAAGTGCCAATATAAGTTCAGTATTCATATATTTATTTAGTTTCCTCTCTTGTTTGTTTTTTTTTCTGAACGTGAATGATATAATATATGACTAGGTATTTATGAAAAGTAATAATTTTTTCCTTGTATCAAAAAAAAAACTTTTATGTACCTGTTTACCTTAAGCTTTAGTTAACTGTCAACAAAAAAAATAGATAATGATGAATTGCAATTTTTAGCATAATTACTTGAACTAACTTTCCCAATGTAACGGTTGAGATATATAATATAATAATTCTATGTAGGTATACATATGTGACCCAAAAATTAATATAGTATAATGTAGTAGAGTATGTATTTTACCAACACAATTTCCCAAACAAATTATAACATATAGTCATGCCTTATAGTGGTGTCAAATACCAGGTACCAGTAACTCTATATTGTAACATTATAATGTTGTATTGTCTCAGCTTTATCCTTTCCTTTCCTTCGCAAAAAGAAATCGCGTTTCTCCATTCAGTCACTTTTAATGAGTTGCTAATATTCCGCGTATATGCGAGTGGGTAATATGATTTAGGTTAGGTGCGCATACATACTTTTGGCTTTTGTAACTGTACTGCTGGTACTCAAATGTCGTTCTGGTCATTTTCATTTCGTTGGTATCGATTTCCCCGATTGTTTGATTTTAAACAACGTAGAATTTCTTAGCCATTCGTTTATGTATATATAATATATATATATATATACGTAGCGTTCCAATCTTGTTTCCTTGCTGTCTATTATAGTTGTTGTTGCGGTTAACCGTGTTCATGCATGTACACATTTTCTTAATTTTGCCTGTGTATATGCATGTTTATGATATGCAGACCTTTAATATTGTATAGGTACGCTTGTTTTTTCTATTGTCTCGTGCGTGTGCGGTATTAACTTTTATGTTTTTCATATTTCATTTTATCAAATTGCAAGAGACGGTTGAAGGGGAAAGGGGATCGTTTTAGTCTCTAATGTTAAAGTAATTATGTACTTAATCTCTAAAATTTAAATCTAAAATATTGGTAGCACATTTAATTAAATTTCTACAGATTGAGAATAATAATATTTGCCATGTTTTTTAAAAACAGTATAATTACATGGAGTCGAATCCAAAAACTTTGACACATAATTTGAAACAATACACAATATATAGTTGAAGAAATAATGAAGCATCCGTATTATTATGAGTATTTTATGTTACTGCTGAGAATGCTCGTAAGTAAATAATAATAATAATAATTCAATGACAAATAAGGAATGAAAATGTATCAAAAACAAAATATTATAATACATTTAAAAAAATACAAAATTTACAAATGCAATTACAATAACAATGCGAAAAAATAATACTTTTAGTTACACACTGCCCAATATTTCACGTTTATTTCAACTGGCTGTGTGTTATGTATCGGTATTTTATATTCTATTGCATAGTTTTTTGCGCTTAGCTTCTTGTGTGACAACTTTAAAATAACAATATTGATAAACTGTAAACATCATCAGGCATTGCAGTTAATGTTTAGGTGTATATGACTATGCAAAACAAACGTGTTTTTAGTTTTATGTATAAGGAATTATGTATTACCTATAATAATGGTAATGCTAAAAACGTTTCATGATGGTTTCTTGACCTCTGTCAAGTGTCAATAATTAGTGTTAAGGAAATAGGTTTTTATGAAAAGGACCACAAAGAAATGCTCATGCGGTACCGCTGGTACGAAAAGTATGTTTTAAAGACTATATTTTCCTCGGGAGTACTTAAGCTTTGAGTGCAATATATATAAACATAAAGGCAACATGTCAGTTATACAGATGCAAGTCAGTCATTTGGTTCAAATTTTAGTGTCCAATAGTAATGAATGTGTAAGTTTTACGTTTTGTCTTTGTCCATGTACACAAACATACATACTACATATACCTATACTTACGTTTAGAGAGTCGATACAAAACTGAGCGGTAAAGTTGACTATAAAAAGACAACTACACATGATAGATGCAATATTTACTTACATTCATTTCAATTATAAAATGCAATGCATGATAGATTCTAATGTTATTTGAGCTGTATACATAACAAAAAATATAAGTCTAAAAAACTATTGTGCTATAATAATATACCTTCAAAGACAAAAAAAAGTTTGTACCGAAACGGTGACAATTATACATACTCAACAAAATTACAAATGTCTTTTTAAACAAAAAATGTAATATTTAATCATATATATTATTAATAATTATTACTAATATACAAAAGCTAGAAAGGTAGAATGAATGGAAAATGAGAGAGTCATCCAAATACGACTATATAGTAAGTGCGTATACATTTACACAGCGGTGATACAAATGGGAAATTAATAATAATTTCACACAAAAAGTTATGGATGGAAGTATAAGTAGGTATTGATAGAAAATTAATAATATTATATACTTACTCAAAAGAAACAAGAAAAATTTACAAATGTTGTCAGTTTTCTTATACTATTGTTACAATTTACTAATTGTACGTGTGGCTGTCATTCTTTAGCAATCCATATTTTAAGAATTGATTGACTTTGGTGTCCAGTGTGAGCAGTCACTGCTCACTGCAGGTTTTGCAGTGAGCATTGAACACTGGCCCCGGCCATACAAAGCCAAAAAATTTGAAGAATGAAGCTATTTTCCTTCCTTTTGATTCTCATTATTTTGTACACAAATAATTTTAATTTTGGTTCAAAATGAAAATGAACGTATATTACATATGTATAAGTTATGTCATAAAAATATTTATGTACTCACGGTTAATTTTACTTTTACTATAGATAAATTCGTAAAATGGATTCATCATATTATATATACTGAAGAATATATTATGTTATGTTTCTTATATTATTATTACTCTATCATATATTATACATACATATTGTTATCTTTTTGTCAAACATTTATTACATATTACAATGCAATAATATTTATTATGATTCTTCTATCAAGGAGGAAAATTTAGCATATATTCCTACATGTACATTTACACAACACACGTTATAATAATGTACTTACACTATTCGCTGACTATTCGCGTCGTATTTCGTAGTGATACATATATATACATATATTTTATGTAGTAGTGTTCTTTCGTCTTGATATTGATACTAAAACATATTTTGCTGCTCAAAAAAAACGAGCACATTTTTAAAAAAAACTAAATAATTCTATAGCAAATCCGAAATAATTTATTATAAAAATATGGCTACACAAATTTAAAACTGAAATAACCTTGTCTCATAATAATGATGTAATCGAACTTTTGATCCACTAGTATTTTCAATTTTAATGTCAAAAATATTTATTACTTCTATAATATGTGCATGTAAGAAACATAAAAACATTCTTTAACGGAATTTCTGTTGACTTCGTTCATTCATACATCGCATGTATGAACCATGACTCTACGCTACAACATATTATGTCTATATACTATATATACAGTCGGTTAACTAAAAAAGAGAAAGAAGAAGAGTCAAGATTAATGGAAAGAATTATACCGGTCGCATGGTTTTGGACAACTTTCATTGATATATGAAGATGGGAAATACCTACACATGAAGGCTATATTGACAAAACTACAGAATATACACAAAATGTTGTCTGTATTTCCAAATTTAAAACGTAGATATGTATACATATTGGGATAAATTATTGTTGGTTGTCCATTCAGTGTATAATAATTAAAAATAAAAATTGATGCCCTGTTTTTTGCTTCAATTTATCATTAAACTCTGTGAGACTACATATCGCATTTTATTTTGCATAAAAGATGAACCGACTCTCAACTCCTCTTTCCCCGTTTAAATAATTTAAAGATTCCAACTGTAGACTCTACCGTGATAAAAGTACAATACACACGTACTCGTGACGACAATGAGTAGGCTGGTAATTTTAAACCTTCATACATACTTGAGGTTTGGACAAAAGTGTCAAGATTGTGATCTCCATGAATTTTTGAAGTGGTGACACCCCCCCCCCCCCCATAATGTATTGCGGTTTTCTAGGGGGAGAAGTCAGCACTTGTGATTTGGAAATTCAATAGAAAATAGAAATGATCAAAAGATCGTTTGGAGGAGAGCTACTACGTAGATAAGTAGCGTCACTCCAATACTACAATATTGAAGAACTGTGTACTATTCACATGCTGACCTACTGTAAAGTTCTAAGTACACATGCAATATAATGATAATAATATGCAATATAATAATATTACACTTACGTAAATACTATGAAAAAACCACAAAACCTAGACCGCGTGTACACTTTACCTTTCTCTCAATGTTCATCATATTAGTTAGTCTTATGCACATATAGTGTACATGTACATTGTACGCTGATATTGTGTGAACTGTCGACGTGCAGAGTGGGTAACGGGAGCCTGAATATGCAGAAACAATGACCTAATTAGTCTTTTCCGCTCGGAATTCCTATATAAGTGTGTACTCCGGAATTTTTGTCAAGCATACGATGACGTCCGTGAATTTCGACACAATATATGTACAGGAATTATTTGTAGTTCGTTCAACTTTTACTTGCAAATTGTGCAAAGAATTTATGTTATGACATTGTCCAGTATAATTAGGTATGAGGCAAAGATGTTATTCCAAATGAGCAACCGGAATAATAGTTATGACGAATATGTCTATGCAATTTGCAAATGTTACATTGCTGTATTGTATGCATCTATACGTAAGTACTTAAGTATGTATCTGTATTTTTCGTGAGCTTTCACTTCCTGTGCTTCCATAATTCCACTTTCACTAATCATTCATTTGGAATAAAACGAACACAAGTTGAGAGTACGTGCTTTCTCTTTGTGCAATTATTATAAATGATTTTTATAATAATGTTGAAAATAATAATAATAATAATAGTGACGACGATGCTGATGAAGATGCAAAAGAAAACATGGGCTTTATTTGATCATAGTAATAGAATTATATATATACTTGCCAACAATGATAAGTATATACACAGTATTATTTTGTTTCAAGAAATGTACATATATACAGAAACTAGTACATATTTTGCATATTGATTATATGATTTACGCTTGTATATTTATTCTGATTTTTTAAACAATGTCCATTTATTTTATATATATACGTAATACGTATATATCTACAGATACCAATTGGAGACATCACACAGAGAAAGTCTCACTATCACAACGGTGACGCAAAATCTATTCTATTTATACATAATACATTGTACATAGATATGTTAGCTAGTTCACATATTGTTTTCACATAATATAATATAATATAATAAATATGCATTAGACTATTATCGAATAGAATTTTCTTTGAATATATAATATTGGTATATATGTACATGTATAATATGTTCTATATATGTATTGGCTGTGATGCAATTCCAGCTATGTAATATCCATGTATAATTTACATTTAACATGTCTATGTATTTATATATGTGTGTACGCTAAAATATGTTCCTAATATTTACTGTTACACACAGTACTTACATAACAAAATATGCATGGAATAATATCACCCAACGTCAAAACATTTTTGAAAGTATATACATACCTATATTTCCTAAATATGTATAAATCATGAATGACAAAAAATTACTTTTGACTTTACACTATATATACGGTGTATATTATACACCCAACATACATTTTCACTCGTCTCTGAAACGCTGAATAATGAATATATATATATGGTTACATATATATGCATTTAGTCATAATACTTTTGCAGGTACGTACATAATTTATCCACATGTATAATTTCTTTAGAATTTATATTATGTCATATTTTCATAGTAGCATATGTATAATTTAAAAAACCGAAAAGAAAAACGAAATTTTGTCATCTCCACACGCAGTCTCCACATGCAAAAAAAAAAAACTCTACTCACCACAAAACGAAACGAACGTATTCATATAATAATGAAAATATTCAATGTATTTCTTTTATTAGGTATTTAGGTACTGTGCATGCATATATATATAGATACACTTTAACCGTATTGAAAAACAAAATATGTAGCTTTTACGAATGTATATTGTATTTAATGATTTTAGACATTGTCACAGACATATGCCTTCATTTGCTTAGTACCAGGCCAACTAATTTAATAATACTCAAGGCATTTGTAATACTGATTCTGTCTTTTCCTATTCAAATTAATAATACAATTTTTTGAAACAATTACAAGTGGTCAAAACTCTAAATTATATCAAATAAATTTTTTAAAAGGGAGCGAGCAAGACATTTATCCAATCGGGTCTATACCTTTTACCTTTTCAGGTGACATCATCGCCACAGCAAAGGGGAAAGAAAACAATAATTAAATTACAATGTGGGGAAAATGAGAATGGAGAATATAGAGAATGTTCTTGATGATGACTAAGTAAATCCAAAGACAATGTTGTATAGGTACAGTAAGTTTAGATATATATATATATATACGATATAGTAGAGACATGTAAGACATTTCTTATTGAATATATAGTTAAACATAGTTTAGTACATTATTTTGTAATACAATTTCTTGCATTTCACAGATATATTTTTACTGTCTCTTGCTCAATATTTAGATGTAAGTAACTTGTAAGATGTATATATATATATATTTATATATATTGGGTATATTATTTTCAGTTTTATATATTCTAGACAATATCTAGTAAATATTACGTGTATAGTATATATACTTTCTATACATTCTTGTATGAGTAGGCAATCTGAGAGTTGTCTCCAAACAAATGACGACAACAATCACAACAATATTATAGATATTTAAATACAAGATGCAAGGGGCGAAAATGTTCGTATCCCTATATTAATCCATATATTAGATATTGTATTTGGTTTCCTATTACATAACAAACTCTGCTGTTGCTTTTTTACTATTGGCTATAGGCGTTTCCGAAAATGAATGTGTATACATTTTAATATATATCGTAAAAACAAAATATTTATATATATATACGATAGTGAAATAAAATTCCACGTCATGGCTATAACGCTAAAGGATATTTTTTTCTTGTTTTTTCATTTTCTTTTCCTTTCTTTCTTTTGTTGGTTTGAAAAAATATTTAGTGTCAGTTTCAGCTGAGCTTTAAAGTTGATTCAAGGTGATGATTGGTGATAAAGCTGGGTTTTTTTATTTCCCACATCCCATTGATATATATATATATGTCTGTATGTCATCTGTGTACACAGTGCATTACAGTGACATAAAACGTTTGACGGTGGTGAACAAGTGCAGCAACAACAACAACAAAAAAAAATCTTGAGTTTTCTATTTGATGAGAAACCGACCGTCCACACATGATCGAGGGGGAAACATCCAGCAAAAAAATCCATAGGTTTCAACATTTGTGAGAGATGTTGGGTCAACCAAAAAAAAAACTTGCGAATTAGAAGAACTGCTGAACGAAAATCAAAAGCTTTCCCGGTAGTAACGCCGGCTTATAGGTTTGAGATTGAGTCCAAAAGAAAAACATCACCGACACGAGTCTGTAGGGAATTCAAACAATGACAAAATGAGATTTAAGTACAAAAATCACAACGTCATATGATATTAAATATTTATATATTGTAGTGTATAGTGTAGTGTAGAGCAAGGAAATTCTTGTGCGCTCTACAAATGTGCGCTATTAATTTTGGGGAAGGGAAGGGAAAGTATAGGAAGAAAGTGGGAAGCCTTGCAGAGAAGTCGCAGTGCAATGTATATTATTAGTTACACAAACGTACTTCAACGTACATACACAATACACACACACATCAAGTTTCCGCATGGAAAAACACGTACGAACAATGAATCTCTACACACATCCTCGTGTGCTTTATACAGATACAGAAATACTGTAGCAATCATCGCTCCCAATATCAAAGGTAATTCATGAATCCCATTGTAGTAGGTAGTCCACCAAGTTATGAGGTAGAATGGAAAATGGAAGAAAGGGAAATTCCGTAGGTAATAATAATAATAATAATAATAATAATAATAATAATAATAATAAACAAGTAAAAGTAAATCATAGAGATAATGTGAAAGTGAAACTAACAAAATTCCTTGTATGTACTTGTTTGTGTATATCAACTTTTCCTTGTAATTTTCTACGGAGTTTTGAGCTATGTGGGTAATACAAATTCCAGCTCATACTCATAATTCGTAATGAAGAACGTATTCTATGTACATTGACTCGTTCCTCAAACTTTGTGTAACCTGATGATTTGTGTAAATGTATAGGTATATACATTGAACATTGGAAAAACCAGTACACCTACACGACGACATTTGACATTAGAATTTTTTCAGAAAAAGAACGCAATAATTTGATAAGTTTTGACGTAGGTCCCTACGAAGATCAGAAATAAGGAAGTTTTTCAAATTATTTTTGGTATTTTTATAAAAATTTAATTAAAATCTCTCTCTCTCTCTGCCTATTTTTAAACCCACCTTCATTTCCTTATCATATATTTCCCGACTCTTTTTGTGGGAATAAGAGAAAAGGAAATGAAGTAAAAGTGGAGCAAAGACCATTTGTAAACCAAACTACTGATCAAACTTCTTTGATTCTTTCTTTCTTCTTTTTCTTGTTCTTTTTCATCCCAATCTCCAATTTGCATCAAATCTTCACACAATTTCTATCCAATCCCATACTTTCCAGTTTCTTAGAAATGATCATCATCTTTTTTTAGGTCATTTCAACTTTGAGCAATATCCACATCAAATGTGCATACATGTGGATTATTATTCAGGTGACACACACATACGCTTGTCTATATCGAAATTCGAAATGTTCTTGTAATTTACTCCGCATGTGTTTGTTCACTTGACTGGGATTTTTTTTCTTTCTATTCTTCTTAGAATATTCCAAATAAATCGCAATTTCGTTCACATTTTGTGACTTGAGAGTTACATACGATAATTATGAATACCTCATCTCTATTCAAATGTAATATGTTTAGAAACACGCGAGTCTTAAATTGAGCTCTATACAATATAGAGTTGAGAGTTATTACTGTGCGACGAATGACAACATCTTCAAAGCCACAAATCACAAGTGTATAGTAGAGAAAACCCCAAGTAAAACTATTGACTTTTGTTGGGGAATGTTGAATCATGAAGGGAGAGAGATTAACATATGATGTGATGCAATTATGTCTCCTGAATATCTTAAAATGCGATATGTACATGTCTTTAGAATAAATAATGCTCGCATTCTATACAGCAGAGTCTATACACAACTTGCTTGAAACAAACTGCGTAGCAACTCACCAAAATACATTAAGGCTTTTATAATTGGAATTGAAATTGGAGCAAACTGAATTGATCATTGCTGATGATGATGATGATCATCATCATTCCTTTTGAATATTTACTATTACATATTACACTACTACATTATGATTTCTCACCGCCAACTCACTCTCACGTCAGGATGCCTCGCATGACATGAATACATGAAATAAGAAAACTATAAAATATATACAAGAGTTATCCTCATATGCGAGAAGTACAAGGGGGGGGGGGGGCGAAGAAAAAAAATGAGGAAGCTCCTTCCAAATATGAATGACAAACGTCTCGGTGAAATAGATCCAAGTTTCTGTATATAAAGATGCCACTTATAATAATATTCCCATTTACTCTGAATTTTAAAGTGACACGGCAAGCTCGAGTGACAAAAGAGAAACTTTTTTATGTTCCCATTAAAGGCATTACTATATACATATATATATATGTATATGTATACCTTTAGAAAAATTTTAAATTCCAATAAGCATGCAGGTAAAAAATATGTACAATGTATGCCTTGGTTTCTCAACTTCATCATCCCTCCCCATTTCTCTCAACTCGTACACGGCGTATGCAAAAATACACAAAAGTAGAATTTGGAATGCGTACGTATACATGACGGTAATAATGAATATTGGTGACGTAATTTGCTAATCAATGGAATATTTTTCTAGAAATTTCTGCACAGTTAGAATAGAGCAATTGAAAAGAGCTTTGGAAATCCCCTTATTTTTTTCTCTCGATTTCTGCACATGTACTTTCTCGCCAAACACTCCAAAAACTCCTTGAAAGTGTAAACGAAATGTTTACGCACAATCAGACTATGTCAACTTTACATTGTAAACACAAGCCAAGCTTTGGCTATATGTGCCAGAGGAAATTTTGGAATTGAATGGAAAATTCTACAGTGATACATTCATGATTTATTCATGAAATCTTATTCATAAACTTTGGAAAATGTAGAAGAGTTTGCAAGAAAAAAAAATAAAAAAAGTAAATATGCATACAGACTTGAGAATTTTCATATGTATCACGTTATCCTGAGAAATTACTTAGGTATAGTCCACCATTTTATAAAAATTTGATTGAATTCGAAAGGCTTACATATTTCAATATAATCAGAGTCACGGCCACCATTGCAAATGCATTGCCTGGAATGGACATAATATCGCCATGTTTGAATTTGAATGGAACTCGAAACTGTGCGCGATGCAATGGACCGGATCCGGATTACGTCAATCGGGAAAACCAATTGTTAATTTGATACTAGAACAACCCACAGAATTTAATGAAATGAACAAAATAACCACATGAGCACACCTAAACTGCCTCCTCTCTCTTTCTCTCTCTCTCTCTGACATTCAAAGATATATAAAAGCTAATGTGTATAGAACGAGCCATCTGTTTCATCATCCAGTTGACAAAAAATAATGAATATCTATATATGTATCAAAACTATTTCCCATGTCACATTGGCATATTTATATGAATATGAACATGAATATAAATATGAGAGCACTCACAAATACCTACTCCATTTCCCCCTTTTTATCTTTTATGGTCACGATCTACGATCTCCTGTAAAATCTAGAATCTCTATACATATACAGATATGTATGATTCTATGGATTCTCTAACTCTCTCGCGGAAGGATTTCCCCAAAGCTTCGTCATAAAACCACGAGTGTATATAGTAAATGAGAAATAATTTGAGAAACACATTAGGATTCTATTAGGATATATTCTCAGAGTTGATGTATTGATATTATTATTATGTCATGCTGTGGTGTGTTGTGTAGCTCCACTGATTGGCTCTATATGTAGGTGTACATGAATTCCAATAAAACCATTCAGCCCTTTTGGTTTTGGTCTGGAGAATCAAAAACCTGTTCAGGGTAATCCTAATGAATTGTAATATGACGTTCCCTATAAATATGATACGAGTACAAAGGACGACAGTTAGAAAGCGCAACTGAATTAAAATCCCTAATGACGATCGAGTACTAGTAGTACGCATATACACAAAAGTGTGTACTTGCTCACATGCACATGAACATGAACATGAGAACACAGTAAAAACGAACACTCAACGTGGCATCATATCATTTATAAACTATTTATACTCAGACAAAAAGAGAGAGAGAGAGAGAGAGGAAGAGAAAACTCCTGAGTGAGTGAGTGGGCCACTCAATTTCCCTTTCACCTCTCTCTCTCTTTCCCTTTTATTTATGTAGTTAACTCCCACTCCCATTCAAGATTCCAGATATTGGTTTGGTAATTATCATTTTGATCCATTCTCTCTCCATCACACAAAAAAAAAAGGTTAAGGCTAATGACTAATGACTAAATAAGATGAAAAATGTTTTCTTATCAGAGAAACTGACTTTTTTAATTAAAATTTAAAAAACAAACGGGGAAAACTCATCATGGGAAAAAGTCCTTTTAATCTAGTCATATGCTTACAAGGAAAGTGTAACAGAGACAGAGAGAAAAGTTTGGGGGGAAAGTACAGATATAGTAGATATACAGATACATGTTGTATTGTGAAAGGTGTTAACTGAAAAGAAACAACTAAGTATTTACTAAGACTAAGACCAAGACGAGAGAAGATTTCAACTTGAACAAGGAAATGGAAATGAGAAGTAGACCAAGAAGATTGAATCCAAAACCAAACCTGAAACCAGAGAGAGACTTTCTCACTCTCTCTGTCTCTCTCATTTACAAGGCATTAGGACTTAGGAAGTATATGTATAATTAGCACGCATACATAAGAACAAGAAGAGGAGGCGAGCACAAGGTACAAAGTTGAGTGCGTGTACTAACAACTTACTTTACGTGCGTACGAGAAAATGAAAATGGTACTTGGGACATATTGACAAGGAATGAAATGGAAAGGACTTTCTTTTTGTGTGTGAGTGCGTGTGTTTGTTATGTGATGAAATGAAACTCGTCTCTTTTGTTTTATGTGTGTGCGGTGTGGATGAATTAAATTAAATTACAAACTACGATATAAGGTTATTCATATTACCTAGTAGTCGGGTTGCTCTGTTTCCTGCTGTGTGATGCTTTATAGGTACATCATACATACATGATATTTTTTGTTTTTTGATGGTGGTGATGTAAGTATGTGTCTACTTTTGGTCAATCTGTTCGTCGAAATTGGGTAGATTTCTTGTATTGGGATTAGGATTTGAACTCCTTGATACCCAAGAACTCCACCTGTTCTCTTCACCTCCTTGTTCTCCTCCTGGAGAAAAACGTGTGGACTTCTTCCTCCTCCCACTGTAAGAAAAAGAAAACAAAGGTCACATTAAGGAAAGTCCAAGAATGAGAATGAGATCATTTACACGCAGTCGACTTATATTTAACAAAGCATTCTTCTCCATCTCTCTCGGTTTTACTAGCTCTACTTTGGATACTTACTACGAGATCGTATGTATATACACTTTTTTTATTCAGATGATGATTCCATGGAAATTGAGTAGGTGTAACACATTACACATTACGAAATTGCAAAGTATTCTCATGGAACACTATGTGTATGTAGAGAAACAATGACCGTATTTTTCAAGTCACATTCATTAACTTCAAATCCAAATCTGGCCTTTGGGCTGTAAGAAATAAAGGGGAAAGAAAGTGAAGGGAGACATCTAATAAAACTGAGCAGAGGGCATCTTCCTTCCGTGATTACAAGAGCTTCCTCTTCATTATTTATATCCCAGGCACAACGCAGTATTTTTTTTTGTCTTGAAGAGTGCCCACAAAATCTATATTGGTTACAGGCAAGTTGGTAGGGATTCTCTATATAGGAAATCGAGATGGAAGATGTAACTAGGATTTCCTAAACTTAGAATCCTCTGACTTTCCCACAGACATATAATATAGGGACAGCTAATCTGTATCCGCATGTACAAACATTATGTGCATGGAATATTGAATTGAAATTTACACTCTGACTCCCTCCGCAGATCCCCTAAGGATTTTTCTTTCGCTCTTCGTTTCCTCAAATATTTAAAAATCCATTTCTTCGTGCATCTATCGTAAATTGTGTATTAAACAATCAGGTTCAAACTTGGGACTTTTGACCCCAAAAAAACCTACGCGATTTATTTTTATTTCCATTGGAAATGTGTAGTACAACTCGCCTACGTAATCGTCATCCTCTATACATATGTATGGTGCATTTGTATTATGAATGGCATTACCAATGAACACACACGACTTGAAAAACGTAATTAATCCCCCCAATCTGTATTTTGTATTAAAAAAGGTAAAGTTTTATTCGCTTGTATATGACATAACCGAATTGATTGGATTACTTTTTAGTTAATCCTGCTAAAGCCTCCGAGCATATCATTAAAATAACTTTCAAAACTGAAATCCACACAGAGCGAGAGTCACTTTCCCCAAATTTTTCCAATGACTGTGTAATTTGTACTTTGTAATACACGCCTACGATATAAAAGCAACTTTGAGCAGAAAATTTCCCATCTTTCTTCTTTTTTTTTAATCAAGGATGGGCAAAAGGCATAAAAGGCCTTGTGAAATAATTCAATGCCTTTTTTTTGCCTTCTTTTATTCGAATGCCTTTTTTTAAATAAAAGGCAAATATTGCCTTAAAGGCAATTTTTTTTTTCTATGGAAAATTGATAAATACGAATTAAAATACATGCCCACCATTGACTTTGATCCTTCCGGGTTTCCGGGGTAAAAAATGTGAGGAATCCGAATCTTAAATCAGAATTTGAAAAATCCGAATTTTAACTCCGAATTCGGGAATTTCGGAGTTTTCTTCATCTCAAGCCATTTAATTAGTTGTTTTTTGGTTTGTGGGGTAAAAAATATGACGAATCTGAATCCACATTCAGAATTTGAAAAATCCGAATTCTAAAATCCGAATTCGGGAATTTCTTCATCTTTTATCATTTCATTCGTTCTTTTGGAGGTTCTGGGGTAAAAACATATGGCGAATCTGATTTCGGATTTGGAATTTAAAAAATCCGATTGGTCTTCTGCGAATTGGGGAATTTCGGGGTTTTTGACCTGTTTTCAAAATGTTTTTTGCTTTAAGGATTTTGGGGTCACAAATCATGAGAAATCCGAATCCGATGTCAAAATCAGATAAATCCGAATTCCAGACCCAGAATTCGGCGTTTTGCCCTAGATTTCAAGCATTGTAATGAAAGTCCACGGCCATGCCTGAACTTTCTCGGCCATGCCTTCAGTTTTTTGTTACGATCAGCTCCCTGGTTTTAACATTCCGTGAACCGGAATTATTAGCCTGAAAACTTTTGCATGTTCATATTTTTTAAATCTTTTGATATTCAAATGGAACAGAGTTGAACCATCCTTAAAATGTAGAATCGGTCTTCCAATTTTTTTATTGGACAACGATTTTACGGTTGAATTATGGGAAAATCTGTTGAAAATTAGGATTGCGGGTGAGATTGAACACTCAGTAATGCACGCATTTCATATGCAAAATTTTTTAAAAACAGTTAAAAAGGCTAAATAAACTAAATTGACGCGTTAGGAATGCAACGAATTGCTTTTTAGTAAGGGAACGTCCATAAAAGAAGTCACACTCTAAGGAGGTGGGGGGTGTCCAACTTTTGGTGACAAAGTGTGACATGGGGTGGGAGGGTGTCCAGGGCCACAACTTTATATTTTTGAGGTGGTAGCGGGTATCAATGCCCGGCCGTTTCTTCCAAAAATTTTGTTTTATCTCGTGTCATATGACAAAAATTGCCGTTCTGGTGTAAACTTTGAAAAAATTCGTATTTTTTACTGAAAAAATAAAAAGCTTTCTGTAGATTGTAAAAAACATACGGCACAAGTGTATAGCGAATAAAAACATTTTGTAACAAAATTACTGTATTTGGGGGGACTTTGGATATAAAAATTCAGCATATTGCTGGTTTCCATTGATAATTAAAAACTTCCAGAGTCAGGCGTTTTTGTCGCAACCCCGCCATAAATGTGACCTCAGAGGGGTCAGGTATGGTCATAGGCGACCTCCAGCTATCCCGCACTTGCGGATATGCGGGTGTTCAACTTTTTGTGACAGAATGTGACCTATGATAGAATCTGGACCTTTGACGGTATTACAAAAACAGGCAAAAGATAAGGGGAAAACAGAAAACACACCAGGATGTGGGGAGGGGTGTACAAAGTTTTTGTGACAAAATTTGACAAGGGGTGGGGGGTGTCGGCTGATTTGTGACAAGGGGTGGGGGGTGTCGGCTGATTTGTGACAAGGGGTGGGGGGTACCCAAAAAACGGAATTTTTTTGTGACTTCTTTTACGGACGTTCCATAATGAAACACGCATTTAACTGGAAACTTGCAGAATCCCACTAAGATGAGCCACAATCACACAGGCAAGAGTGCAACTTTTTTTCTGTGTACAATTACAGCTTCAAATGGCATAGTTATAATAATGGTTTTTAGAGGCAAGATAAAAGCTTTTCAAGTTCTGATTCCGATTCGCCATATTTTTTTACCCCAGAACCTCCAAAAGAACGAGTGAAATGATAAAAGATGAAGAAATTCTCGAATTCGGATTTTTCAAATTCTGAATGTGGATTCAGATTCGACATATTTTTTACCCCACAAACCAAAAAACAACTAATTAAATGGCTTGAGATGAAGAAAACTCCGAAATTCCCGAATT